>JABXWE010005811.1:0-25970 GCA_014611495.1 Limonius californicus | reverse complement strand
AGGAAATTAAGGGGCACCGCAGATATTTGGCGGGAATTCTTACAAACCTTGTAAGTCTGTTCGTTACGAGGCAAGGTTTTAGGATAGCACTTGAACAACCGTTTTGAGGAAAATAACTCTACTGTTGAATAAAGATGATATGAACAGTTTCCAGTATGGGAAAGTCCAGGGAGGCAGTCGCGTCCACTTATTATTACACTGCTGGGCACCGGCCTCTTCTCGGGTACGTTTTCTCCTCAGTGCTAACGTAAAAAACACGAAGGACCTAAAGGTTAAAGTCGAATTTGAACAACAGAAATTGCAGAGAAGCTATTTTGCATTAATACTCCGCGGTTGCTAGACCTCTTTGGGAATTGTATTTATGGTTTCCAGCACAAGATTTTTATTGTTGTCATAGTGATGCTGAGGAATAGAGCCCAACCCATAATAGAAGTTTTGCATAGAAACTTATGTTATTTTTTACTGAACTTCATATTTAAGCAGTTAATATGTATTCGTTATTAGTAGTTGAACTGCTTCAGTGAGTTTTTTGCAACAGAACAACATCAGAAGCTACGTCACGCGGTTCGATATTCAGCCCCTTACTGTTCACTATATACATCCAACTGAATACAATTCTATTTGGAATATTCACGACTAGGCTTATGATACTTATGCACTAGAAAACTGCAAAATATGCATGCAAATATGTATCACAAACATCCAAGATATGCACTAAAAAGTCAACTAACTAGAAAGAAGCAAGACATATATACTTTTTTATTAAAATTCACAAAAATAATCAAAAAATACAAAATTACTAATTTAAATTTAATTAAATTATAAAAAGAAATCATAATTGCAATTAACAATAAGGTGGTGTAATACATTTTCGAATGTGAGAATATTTTTATACTGTGAAGACTCTCACGATATCACACGACTCATAATTTACAACGTTAATGATATTTAAATGTACATTTTTTGCATCAAGGGCTGTTTCATTTTGCAACACCCCGCTTATATTCTTCAGTTGTTGATACCCCGAATTGTTTTATAGCACTTCGTTTAATTTCTGAATTAAATCCTTTTTCTTGAGTTTAATTAAACCCTTAACCATATCTTCTACTATTTCAATGCTGTCTAGTAAAGATAATTCTAATTTAGAGACTGCAGTTGAAATACGAGCCAAAATTAGCTCGAATAAGAATCAAATCTTCTCGAATACTTCTTTTTCTCGGAATACCCTGTGCTTCTTCAGTGCCCTGCGCTTCTTCAGAATCGAGTTCCCCATCTTGTAATGACTGGCGCTGGCGGACGTGGAACGTCCCCTGCAACTTCTGCACACTCGGTGCTTCTTCACAGATGATATCAGAATGTTACGTTTGAATAAATATTGCGAACTAAGCCAGCTACTCGCTGTCAACCATATGATAAACAGGTCAGATGTATCATGTTTGGATACAAAATCTACAGTCCTCGCATTGCTTTGCACATATATGATGCAGCATCACACAAACCACTCGCACTTTTTCATATAAAATTCCAGACGCCCACAATAAGCTTAGAGAGTCGTTGAAAAAAGCAGCAATTTTTGCATGATTTACTTTGTTCAAAACTTCTAAAGTCAGCAGGTATGATTTATTGTTTTCTTTGTTAACCCCTAAAATGCCAAACACATAATTTGCTATGCATCTGTGTTCTGCATTGGTTGTTCCATCCAAAGACGCCCAAATCTTTTACTTTTTCTCTTAGTGTGTAACATAATTTTTTCTTAATGTCAATTCGCCTGGAATATTCTGTTCCGTGTACTTTTCCAAAAAACTGCAAAGAACTGCATTCTTTAATTTAACCAAGGGAATATCAGCGCAAATATTAGCCTTACAAATTTCTTCGTTAAATTCTGAACGTTTAGACCTTGGTAAAGTAGAAATTAACACTTGCCGATGGTTATTCTTATTTTTTCGATTTTTATTACTTGTACGTTTTCCGGTTTGGAGATGCTGCGTAACTTGAAACTTTTTAGTTGAGCAACAAGAACTTCTCAGTATTTACAACATAACAGACGCTCATCTGCTATAAAACCATTAAAGTCCCTCAGAAATTGGTTTAAAATAGCACTTATACACTTTTTTTCTTTCGACATCTTGAAGATATTAACACACTATTGGAACTAGTAGACAACTGATTGTTGATGAAATGGCGAATTGTTAAACTTTTAACTTCCACAGGTTTTCCCGTTAACGCAATAGGACCACTCAAACCGTGGGAATCCTCTTAGCATTTCCAAGTATTCTGGTTTACGAAGCTTAACAACTAAGAAAGTACCTACCTATTCAAAATTTTTAAAGTTTAAAGTTTAAAGACTATTTCAAATTTCTGAAATTTCCCAGGCTGCTTGACGAGGTGAATCTGCACTTGATAACAGAAAATTGTATAAATGTGCAATTTAAACAGACAAATACTGCAAAATATGCATTAATGCTCAAAACAGTTAAAATATGCCTTTATTTCCAAAAATGTCTAATTTATGCATATGCATATGCAAATGCGTAATTATCCTAAGCCTACTCATGACCCACAAAATTATATATTGTTCTTCAGAAAAACTTCTGGAGGCTGTTAATACGATAGATACTAAAATGAAAAAATAGTGAAACGATATCAACGTCATTTCTTATTTTTAAATCTTACATTATGATTTTTAAGAAGAAATCAAAGCTATAAAAGTTGCCTTAGTCACACAGCCCCTTTTTTAATAAAAGATGAGACACTAAATCTAGAAGCACTTGTTATTTATGATTTAATGTTGAAATATATTTATGTAAGTCTATTACAAGAACATAATATCAGTTTTAGTTAATCCTTGCCATGTTAACGATTAGTAATACATTTTCTTGTGCAAGCTGTCTCTAATTTATAGGTTTAATTATGTTCACTGTTAAGGGCCGATCGAGCTTTTTCGACGACCCGTAACCAGATGGATGGAAAACGGCCCACAGCTTAGCTCAGAGGAGTAGGGGGAGTTCGTGAAAATCGCTTATGGGAGAAAATCTTTAGTTGTGTACAGGCCGAGTCAAAATAAGTGGACGCCACCTTCCAAATCCAGCTGATTGTAGGTCCTCGTGGAAGGCCGAGAAGCCAACAGCTTACGGGAATGGAACTTA
The DNA here is from genome assembly GCA_014611495.1 of Limonius californicus. Classification (NCBI taxonomy): domain Eukaryota; kingdom Metazoa; phylum Arthropoda; class Insecta; order Coleoptera; family Elateridae; genus Limonius; species Limonius californicus. Next base: position 22,824 of record JABXWE010005811.1, on the reverse strand, counting down.
CCTTATTGTGCCTCCTCCTATATATTTAAAGCTTGCAAAATTCTTACACAAACAAGTACAAAAGACAATAAGAGGCAGTAAACTATTAACACACATATAATTAAACGGTTAAACATGACAATACAAGAAAATGACCAGTGATCACACATAATTAAACGGTTAAACATGACAATACAAGAAAATGACAAGTGATAACGCTATAAGTTTAGATTACATAATTTTAATTTTTGAACGTTCAGAAAATAAACTCGCCGCCACTGGTGCAACGGGATTTACGTTTTTCATACAGCTACGTAACACCAGCGACGCTGAAGTTCACAAAAATAACACAGAATATAATCGGGTAGTTTTATAATAAACAACTAACACCACATATGGCGACTGGAGGTCGTTTTTTGTTTGTATTTACATGAACTTAAATTTGAAGTCTGCAAGTTAACGCGAGCAAAAAAAGGTTTCTTTATCACAACACAAAACTGGGTTTTTACCTTGAATTCCGGTGGATGGCTTAAAACGAGGTAGGCACAATGTGATGGCGATTTCCAGATGCAGAAAAATACGTTAATTTCAACAGGCTGTTAACGTTGAACGAAAGACGGGACTCTTCGAACGATGGTATAAAAAAATAGCCGTAGAGGGACGGGAGCTGGGCTTCGACATTAATCCGCCCAACGGCGATCGATCAATTCACCAAGAATTGGCTTTACCGGGGTTGAATCCAGTGCTTCCTTTTAAATCCGGCAGTATCCGATGGTCTGTTTACACCCCTTGGTAAAACAGCGAGACGAAACACACATAACGGATACTCCTCGAAAAAAAAAACCCAAAAGCCTCCACTGCAGTACTTAACGTAATTACGATCCCCGATTGCTGGAATTTTCGGAGAACCGGAGTCGTCAGAGATCGAAAATTGACTCCTTGAAAAATGCAACACGACCCCTCATTACCCCAAAAAGGTTGCACCATATTTCGACATGTGATAAAATCTTCTAGAATAAGGGACACGTGAGTTCTCGGAAGTGCTTGAGGTTACGCGCGAGAAAAACAAGAATCGGTAATTTCGAGCCTACAAAAAAGGAACTGTCAACATAACTCAAACTTAGAAAGACGCAAAGTAACCAAAACTGTTAACAACGCTCAAACTTAGAAAAATGCAACATAGCGAAACGGTAACCCAAAATAAGACTGCAATTAAAATAACGTCATTAATTCTTAGGAAGCGGCAAACAAATTAAGAAATTAATTCATATAGAGCGGAAAATTTTAAAAGTACATAACATCACATACTACAATCACTGTATTTATCTAAATGATTGTAAAAATATCCAGCTGGTCCAAAATAATTCATAAAATTGAAGCAATTGCTTAGAAATATACATTACAACAGTTGCCTATATGAAGGATCGCAGCAACACATAGTGTGCCGTATTAGACAATAAAAGTACTTTTTCAAAAGGTTATTTACCGAGTGAATGTCGATAATCTTAATTTGCTGTATAATGGCGCGTATCTTATACCTTCATACAGAATATATCACAGAGTAAACGCGCATTTTCTGATAATATAGTATTGGTAAAATATTCAAATCCTTGTTTAAAGTTTAATAGGTTGTTTGTTAGTAGTTTTAAAACAGAATAAAAGGAGCAGAAAATTTTCCGTGTGCTACGTTCTTATTTACCTTATGCGTTTCGTTACTTGGGACGAGTGCTTTTTATACTGAGATGGTTATATTGCCATTAATTTAGTTTAATTACGGAGTGGAGTAAAACAGTAACTTGTGGTTACTAAACTCTACCCTTTGGAGCCCTTGTAATTATTTTTAATTATACGTAGTAAATATTTTAAACTTCAGGTTTGCGTATTTACAAATATAGTCAACTATTTTAATATAGAAGAGGTTTAATAAATGAATATTTTATGGAAGATGAATTTCGCGCGAAGAAAAATAATTAACAGCACATTTCGTTGAAGAGCGATTAAGAATAGAGTGACTTAAAGGATTGGGGCCTGAATATTTGAGATCCAGTACATCAACATCTGCTGTTGGAAAAACTATTGCAACTTTTCTCTTTTGACACTAAATTTAAAACCCCATGACGGCTTATTACTTTATCTTGTCTGAGTCGACCTGCGCACTCACACCATTTTTTAAGGGTAGGTAGGGGTTCATTTTAGCAATTTTGCAAGATATCATGATTGAATCAAACCTGTATTTAGTGTTGAATGGCACACATTTTCTTATATCGATGGTGTCCTGACATATCTCCTATGTGAAAATCTGTAATTTTACAGGAAACACCAAAAATTGCGTATGTATGGTTTTTTTACACTGATCGTGCCAGTAGGGCTAAAACATTCATTAATACAACATCTAATATAAACGTCACTTTTTTTGTTAGTGGTCACCAAAAGGTATATATAGGACATATTGATATTTATTTTATTGTAGATAGGTGATTCTGTATTTTTAGGGAATTATCTCAATGTTTTACAAGGAAGATTTGCAGACTTATAAATACAATTATAAGTTAATAATTAGCATTTTATTTCATTTTTTTAAATGCCATCAATTTTTGGAAGATATCTACTTTATGTAACACAGAAAAATCTAATAATGCATTTGCAAGAATTATATTTATATTTTGGCAGATGCAGCCGTCTGAGAATAATACAATTGGTAACTTCTGACTGACACAGAATTTTTCTGGATGTTCTAGTATGATGGAAGTAAAAGTAGAAGCTTGATGACCTGAACTTATTTTCGTAAACCAATTACAAACCACATGAGTAGCCAAATTGTACAGGGTGAAATTGCAACAAGATAGCTTCATTAAAAAAATTGCGCTAGTAGTTACATTCGGGCTCACTTGGACAACCTGCAGATGTATCGTTAGAGCAATGCAGCTATTTTCTTCTGAATTAATGTGATCTATTTCTTTTTATCAAGAGATTCTATAATTTTAGCAATGAGTATACTTCATTCTTCATTGAACACATTGTTTACATCATATGTGGCATACGTATCACATTGATTTTTTTTTAATAAGTAGAAATATATTTCTGCAGCTTCTTCGTAAAAATCTGGCTGGATAAAGGTGTTCGTTCGTGTTCTTGAGAGTAATTTTTATTCTGATTTAGAAGATCCTCCATTGATACAAACATCGATTCTAAATAAAAGTTGGTGATTTGGTTGTTTGTCTACAAACGCAGATGTTGACAACTTCTTGTTAAGGAATGATGTTATAGGTGCTTTGGTTGACCCAGGATTGCACGATAAAAGATCCTAGCCCCAACGAATTAAGAAACATATTAAAGCAGACAATTTGTATTCTGTCACTCCTTTAACGGGAATAGATTAATGAAATGTACCTTCACGCCTTACATTTCCTTCACTAGCTTTACTTCTGGGTTAACCTTTGACTCATGTGAAGCTACAAAATTTCTGTCCCAACCTGTCTTCGACCAAAAGTGCTGAAGAAGTTCTTTTCTTTAATTTTCGAAAACATCGGGACAGAATCTTTCCCTAGAACGAGAAAAATTTCTCCATTGGCAAGTAGGGCCTAATACTCAAGCTTCTCTTATCTTATTATGGCATACTGTTCCATTCCTTACAGTATATCTAATGTATTGATTTTCCTTCGTGCGGAGTTTTTTTTTCTACTATTCTTTTTTCAGCTTTCTGGATTTGCTAGCGTTTTTCTCTTGGTTTGAATTTCTTCATCATCCCATTCAGTTGTGATAGTCTTCTCTTCTTCTTTATTCAGCATGTTCGTCCATCTTCGAACGTATACTTCCCTTAATTCCATCCATTTGCTTCTATCCCGTGCCGTGGTTATCCATCTTCTACTTGCTTCTTTCCTAAAGTTGTCGTACCATCTAGTTATAGGCCGCCCTACTTTCCTTTTTCCAATTCTCGTTCTCCATTCAATTGTTTTTTTCGTCCATCTTGCAACAGTACCCGTGCAACGCCATGTGGTTCTTGCTACCATTTCAGCAGCATCTTTCATCTTCGTTTTGTGTCGGATCCCTGTTATTGGTGTTTTATCTTTTAAAGTAATGTTTAGTATAGTCCCTGTGTAACTTGTAATTTGTGGAGCGTTTTCTCCGTAAATGCCCATGTTTCTACTCCATCTATCAACACTGGTATAACGCATTGTTCTAGAACTTTTACTTTCATGGCAATTGTGATGTTTCTATTTTTATTTCTTAATATATGACGTAGTTTACCAAACGCTGTCCATGCCATTTTTATTCGTCTTTGCAGATTGGTTTCTTGAACTACTTTGTCAATTTTTATTGCCCCAAATATATACGAGGTATGATAAAAAAATACGGTGAATGAATTTTTATAGCACCATCTGCTGACGCTACATCCATTTGAACTAATAAGTCCGATAGCACGATCCTTTGAGATAGTCAGTGTCAAGTTTGAACAAGTTGTGACTTGTCAAGCGGCTTCCAGAGCCGAAAGAGTGAGGTCGTGTTTACCGTGTCTGTCGCGCATCATGGATTTTGAACAACGCGTGAACATTAAGTTTTTTTTTAAGTTATAAAAAAGTGCCAAAGAAGATCATGAAATGTTAAAATCAGTGTATGGCGAAAATGTGGTGACTCTGAAGACTGTTTACAAGTGGTATGAGCGATTTTAAAGCGGAAATGAGTCGGTTAAAGACGAGAAACGGCCAGGACGTCCTTCGACCTCAAAAGCAGACGAAAACGTGCAAAAAGTGGCAAAAATGGTTGGTTCAAACGGGCGATTGACTATTCGAGAGCTTACCGAAGAACTGAACATCTCATACGGATCCTTGCAAAGCATTTTAACCGATGATTTGCAAATGAGACGAGTGAGTGTGAAATTTGTTCCAGACTTTTGACTGCCGAACAGAAGGAAAATCGTGTGTCATTTTGCACAGAATTGAAGGATCGTCTTGATGCAGATACGGATTTCATGGCCAAAATTATAACTGCGGATGAAAGTTGGGTGTATGGCTATGAACCTGAGACGAAAATTCAGAGTTCCCAATGGAAAACGAGTGGCTCCCCTCGCCCTAAGAAAGCACGTCAGTCAAAGTCATGCTCATGATTTTTTTGATAGTGAGTGCATAGTGCGATTAGAGTTCGTTCCAAGGGGAAAAACTGTAAATACCGAATATTACAAGGGCGTACTGCAACGTTTGCGAAACGATGTACGGAGAAAGAGGCCAGAACAATGGGCCAATGGCTTCCTCCTACATCACGACAACGCGCCGTGCCACAACTCGCTTCTGATCCGCGAGTTTTTGGTCGGAAAAAAGTTCCTATCTGTCCACATCCGCCTTATTCTCCGGATTTAGCACCATGCGACTTCTGGCTCTTCCCAAAAATAAAAACCGTGCTAAAAGGAAAACGTTTTGACACCATTCCCGACATTGAGAGGGCAACGACGGAGCAGCTGAAGGCCGTTCCGAAAGAAGAGTAAAGTGTTGGACCCATTTTTCTCTTTCGATATTGTTGATTCGCAGGCATTCGTTTATTTCTTTCTTCTGGTTTAGTAGCATCCTTCATATTTTTCTCCGTGAGCTGTATAGGTAATGTTCCACATTCTTCGTGTATTCTTCTCAGTAGTCTAATTTTATTCTTCTTATTTCCTGGTTAACTCTGTTTCTTGTGTGCACATATATAGCACGTTCTTCTGGCGTATTATTTCTTCTATACCTATGAAATGCTTTCTTTTTCTCTTCTGTTAGCGCCTTAACTTTGTCGTCAAGCTATGGTGTTTTAGTTTTAATTTTATTTTTATTAATTTTTCTCTTCCACCGTGCTTCATTTGCAGCTTATATATATATACATATAAACATTATATATATACAGGGAATTTTTCTTTTTAGTATACATAGCCTGTGTATACTTTTAAAAGAAACGCGTCAATTTCGCCTATTGTGTAGGCAACCAACTATACAGACAACTCAAGCATGCTGTGACCACAACAATCAAATTAATTCAATGCTAAAAAATAAAATTAATCTTTATTTAGTGTCAAACAGTTTAAATCAGAGGGATGCGTAATAAATTCCCATAAAATAAAAACTGAAAGTAATCACGTTTTAACCGAAGAAATGAAATGAAATATTTTATGCTACGTTGAATAATAATAATTAAAAAAAGATTGCGATCGCCGGGAATTGAACTCGGATCAACTGCTTGGAAGGCAGCTATGCTGACCATTACACCACTTTGCCGCTGATGTATGTGTTTTGTACAAAAGAAATATAATGTGCGCGGACCTTACGGAAACATCACCCTGTCAATTTTTGCATTTAACAAAAAAGTCATCATCTGTGTCCTACATACTGGATGAAATACTTATTTAACCCTTAAGTACCGATCGTCGGTCACAGAGACCGCTATGTACTTTCGAATTATAAATTACTCAGATACCGAATATTTCCGAGAGCTATCGACTAGTGTACCTTTTACACAATCCATTTGCAGTCATATACCAGAAGCGCAACGATCCATTTGCATTTTCCAGTTTACAGTAAATTTTTAAAGTTGGATAGCGGTCTGACAGACCGACGGTCGGTAACTACGTTACTTATTTTTGTACTGCATAGTAAGACTTAACTATAATAAAACGCAAAATCTGGTACCAGTAAAAATGAATTCTGTTCCTGGACCTTCAAATTTTGTTCATGGAGTTTCAAAACGTGTGTGTCTAGGTGACCCTGACTTCGAAGAGACCTTATTGGCATGGCATGACGAATGTGATAGTGATGCGAGTGATATTGATTCGGAAGACAATGAAATTGAAAGTAATCATGATTCTGTTTCGGAAATAGAAGTGAGGACGATGGGCAAGTGTTAGATGCAGAAAACTTGGCAGAAGACGAACATGATCCTAGAAAAAGTTTTTACGGAAAAAATAAGTATAAGTGGTCATCTCAACCTTTTGTGAACAGGACCAGAACACAACAACATAACATCGTCTTGCAACTGCCAGGTTTACGTCAACCAGCTCGCCCGGAAACTACTAAACAACCAGGTGATGTATGGTGTTGTCTTGTAAGCGAGAAAATGCTTCAAGAAATATTGCAGTGGACAAACCAGAAGATGGAAAAAGAAAGAAGAAAATATAAAAATTCTAATCGAAGTGAACTCAAAGATGTGGACTTAATAGAGTTGCAGGCATTTATTGGCCTTCTTTTTTTCACTGCAGCGTTTAAATCTAACCATGAAGACATCCGAGCCTTGTTTGCAGCAGATGGTTCAGGCCGCGAAATATTCCGATGTGTCATGAGCAAAAATAGGTTTAGGATCCAGCTGCACCCATTTCCTGGCTGTTTCACAAGTTTGTTAAAAATTGTAAACAAATATTCACGTTGGGTACTACTACCACCATAGATGAGATGTTGATAAGCTTTAGAGGGCGATGTAAATTTCGCATGTACATACCCAACAAACCCGCCAAATACGGCATAAAGTTAATGGCACTTACTGACGCCAGAAATCATTATTTTTATAATGGGTATCTGTACGTTGGCAAGAATTCAGATGGACAGACCTTGACAAACGAAGAAAATATACTTCCTAAACCTACACAATCCGTTTTACGTCTTTCAACTCCCATCTACAATACTAATCGAAACATAACAGCCGACAATTGGTTTACGTCGATACAGCTTGTCGATATTCTAAGGATGAAAGGACTCACATATGTTGGCACTATTTGGAAGAATAAAAGGGAGATTCCACACGAGTTCCTTCCCAAACGCAGTAGAGAAGAAGGATCGGCATTATATGGTTTTACTAAACATATTACTATGGTTTCATATGTGCCCAAGAAGTCAAAGGTAGTTATTTTAGTCAGTTCAATGCATAACACTACCTATACCGATCAAAGCTCAGGAAAACCGGAAATAATTTCCTTTTATAACTACACCAAAGCAGGAGTAGACTCTCTTGATGAGAAATGTTCCAGATATAGTACAGGAAGACGAACAAGGAGATGGCCAATGACGATATTTTTTAGAATTTTAGACATCAGCGCTGTCAACGCGTATATCCTGTACAACAGTTTTAGGTTTGTATTCATACATTCTGTGTTTATTTTTCTGACATAATATTAACTTCCTTACAGGGATAATCCTGCACAAAGTCGCTTGAACTTTATGAAGGAACTTGCATACACATTGGTAACACCAGCATTGATAAACAGAGACTCAAATATATCCTTGAGTCATGAACTCCGAATAAGCATAAGACGGATTTTGACAACTCGGGGGTGTTTGGTCACAGACGAAAGACAAGACCAAAACGACAAAGATATACTTCCTAAACGTATCAGAAGAAAAGAAAAACACAATATGTATGCACTTCATGCAAAAAACCAATCTGCTTAGAATGTTCACGAAAAATATGTAAAGACTGCATTTAAATTATAAGCGTATTTGTTTATGTTAATTTTGTAGAAAGACTAATTTTGAGTTTAGTTTTTGAGTTTATTTCGCTTTATACATGCCTCAACTTAAAAAAAATAATAATTAAGTTGAGCTGGTTATTAATTTCTGTGTGGATATAATTATTTTGTGACGATATGCATTTTTGCATGATATTTGTTCATTCTGACAATAAAATTTCTTCCAGTTGACTAATTGCTCTTATTTCCTCTTGGAATTACGTTGTTTCCCTTCATTTATACCTAATAATACTACCCCAACAGTCGAAAACGATAAAAAGTAAATAGATTTTTACAAACAAGCAAAAACAAACAAGCGGTCTGGGAGACCGACGGACGTCCCACATTTTTTTTTTTTTGTTTCTGATTTTTAGTTGTCGGTATAGTTGGTTGCATACACAATAGGCGAAATTGACGCGTTTGTTTTAAAAGTATACATAAGCAATGTATACTAAAAAGGAAAATTCCCTATATATTACGAACAATGGCCACAATCCGGTTTGTCACTTAATTGGCCGGTTAGTATCGGTAATATCCTGCATCGGGCATAAGCGACAATGACCGGCCAATAACGTCACTGGCCATGTATATTAGACATTGTTAACAATTAATAATTCAAGTGTGGTTTTTACAATATTATACAGGCCATATCGCTATTGCCTACTGGAAAGCCGGCGCTGATGATATTTCACTTTATTGCATTTCATTTCAAGATCAGCTTAGGGCGGTATAAAATACTAATAATCAGCATGATAAGTTTTCCATCTGTGTTTAACCTTTGTACTGAGAAGTTTATTTTATTGGAAAATCAAAGAAAAAAAATTATTTTTAGAGAAGCTGCAGTTGAAAATAGTATTGTAAGGGCACAGAGTTACAAACGTCAGTGCAAAAGCGGATGTAATAAAATAAATGTGCATGTAGCCCCAACATAAATAAGAACCTTATTTGAGCTCCAAAAACTGTTCGAAGTAATCATACCAGAACGGGACGACCGGAACTAAGATAAGGGTATTATACAGGTATTATATGGTACAGGTCTGGGCATGTATAAAACCGCACGGGTCAATGCAATAAGCATAAACCTGAGATGCTCTACCACAGTGTTCCAAATAGAAATTACAGCAATTCTTACCTGTGCCCAAATCATGCTGCAGAGATCCTACAGGAATAGAAAAATCTGCATTTCGACTGACAGTCAGACAGCACTAAAACTGGCCTTAGCTTGCTACAGAAAACTGGCGGGGAAACTACAGACTTTGGCTGATGTGGGTACAGATCATCAGGACATACCAAGTAATTAAAAAGCGGATGAGCTGGCGGCGCAGAACATCTGATAGGTCCAGAGCTAACCTGCAGGATTGCTTATTGCACTGAACTAGAAGCTGGTGAAGAGAAACATACAGAAGTACCTATGAACACACAGGCATGAGACATTCGAAGTCTCTTATCGGGGGATCATCCAAGAAAATGGCTGAGAAACTACTTTCGCTTGGAAGGGAATTATGTATACAACAAGGATCCCCACAGGGCATTGTTGTATGAATCAATACCTACACGACGTAGGACTTGCAGAAAACCCGTTGTGCAGACTCTGTGAAAAGGAAGATGAAACTCCTATTTACTGGCTTTGTTACTGCTAGGGACTACAGAATCGCAGACAAATACATTTTGGGGAAGTAGACTTGTAACCAGAAATTCTCACTGATAACATAACTGTGAAGTTGAAGGGGAAAAAAGCGCCAACAAGAAGATTGTAACTCGAAGTACCATGGATCACTCTCATGCTACAGTAAAAATAATTGGTTTTAAAGTTTTTCAATATTCAACTTGAAGCAACATTGTTCATTCGCGTTTAGCCATTATAGTTAATAACCGGACAATGATATTATAATTAAATGAACATTTTTACAACATTGGTCAACCTTAACGGTTCAGTTTCTCAATGTTTGGCAATAAACCTCATCCTCAGAAAAATTAAACATTTACGTCATTGTCCGGTCAATGTTCACTTTCTATCGTTGTCCGTAACGTTACATATATACTTACTTACGATCAATTTTCTGTTACACCGAAACGGAATAAATAGAAAAGAGCTCATCGGTGTGTTTCTTGTTAAATTACGGTTCAAACGAAATATTCAAATATGTACTAGTTCAACAGGAGTTCAACAATTGCGTGAAAGTAAATACGAATTTGCATACTGTAAATGTATCTTGTGATTTGCATTTGCAAGCAAAACTTTGCAGGCTTATTATTCTTAATCAAATAGTGTTAAACTAATTTGAGCTGCCTCGTTTAATACTTATAAAATGTTACGACATTACGTTTTCACGGCCCGTTACAAGGAATTACTCTAAAGTATAAGCAAATAGGCAATTTAATTACATGTTACCGAAAGTTTCTGGATTACTTAAATTTCTCTATTCTTGTCGGAAAATGTTCGCTTGCAAATTAGTAGGTGTTAAGTGAAAATTATTTGAAGAACTCCTATCCAGATTCTTAGCAAGGTAATTTTTTATGGTGAAGACTTTTCATTCTACCGTTTAAAGAGAACTTCAGTGTCAATTTACTTGAATAGGTAATATATGAATCATATATAGAAAACTCGTAATAACAAAACTAAAATATGCTAACAAACATAACAAACAAAATTCGGCTTCAGTTTCAGTTGAATCCGCTACTATTCCACAAACGGAAAACATAATTTAGATAAAAATATAACGTAATATTCCTATTGTCTCGAAATGTGCCGACAATGCAGATTGCCCTCCACGTCGCTTTATCATGAACATGGTTATTCACTAATGAAAAACCAGAGAAAGCTGCAGAATGAAGCAAAGCGTATCTGTATTAATTAAAACATACGGATTCTAAAAATCTTATAAAACGTTTTAATTTTTAATTTATCATGTAAACAGTTTAGTTCAGTATAAATGTTTCATTGAACGGCAGTTTATGAAATACTTTCAGCATATTTCAAATTAATTATAATCGCTTAAAGTTATTGACGTTTTTAGTATACTATGATTACCTTTTTTAACGTGTACAAATACAGGATCAGTTTATGAAGTTAATCCGAGTTAAGCAGATAAACAACAATAACATACTTTTTAACGTATTTACCGACTTTCAGAAGGTTTCGTAACAAGATTCACTTTCTTATTCTTTCAGTATCTAACCCAGAAATATACAGATAATTACTCGATTCTAACATTTCCCAAAGCAATTTGAAACCGCAAGTTAAACTATACATATTTTTGGTATCATTTAGAAGCTAACGAATTTTTTCAATATCAGCATGGAACCCTACTGCGTTTTTATTCGGCGAGACTACTTTTCTCTTAAACCTCCTAGCTTGAAATACAAGGCCACAGGGATCTTTTAAATTTGCTTTCTTTAACAGTTGATTGACTAAGGGGTACGTGGTGCTCCGAGAAGTATCTCCAAGTGCAACGCGAAGAGATTGAAAGAAAAAAATAAAGTTATGTAATAATTACGAATTTGTGTTGTTATAAACTGTAGATCCTAAATTACTGGGTAGAAATTAAGATGACTACTGCAGCGTGTTTTAAAGCAGTCTAGACAGCAATCATTATTATATGCCCCCAAGTACGCTGTCATCACAATCAACTTTGCTTGTCAGCACCTTCTTGAATCCACATAAAGCTTGACCCAATTGAACCAGATATATTTAGCCACATTGTGCAAATCAAAACAATCCCACCCCTATCCAGCTCTATCGTTCTATTTCGATGCTAACTGATATCTTTGGTCTTGCAACTGTAGAAATTTGTTTATATCTATGTAGGTAACATATTGTAAATTTACAATGCCTATTTTCAATTCGTTCTCAAATGTGTTATTCTATTTTATCTTTCTTGTGGTTTTTCGCTGATGTAGTTGTAAGTGTAGAAATAATATTCTTGGATTAATCATTTTATATTTTGTAGTCACTTGTATTTATCAATACATTTGTTTTGGTAAACGTCGTGGTTAAAACACTAGCCGCCTTGCCTTTTACATTGTGTTTATGACTATTGCCGAATCTTCCGAGAACTGGGACTCGTAACAGAGAGGTGCTTTTAGGTAGGATACAAAGCAAAGTTGACGTGTTCGGGATAAGGACATAGCAATACGTGTGTTGATTAATTGTTGAATACAATAAAGTGGTGATACCTATGCAATTGCTATATGTAAGGTGGTGTGCATGAGCTCTTGTTGTGCGCTGTACTAGCTATTGTATGAAATTGTAGATAATGTTTATGTTTTTGATGCTGTAGTACAGTTAGTATTGGTAATTAGTAATTACTGCGTTGTTTTTATTGGAGCCTGTGAGCTAGCAAATCACTGGGGGTCAGCGTATCCGTCAACAATCTATTTTAATCTACTTAATGCTTGGAAGGTTGGTGTTCCGGCCTGGTTATTCGACCCAACCGCGACCTGGTTAACTGAGCGTGGTAGCCGGCGATCTTTGCTTTGCACTTTGCAGGGTGGCCTGTGGAGAATGTGTCTCGCCTTCCCCAGGCGGTCGCTTATCACGGTCGCTCTGTCTCAAATGAGAACTTTCAAAAATAGTTCTGTAGCGATGTCGAAGATGAGCTACTAGATGACACATGGGACTCTACGTGGGGACACCTAAGTCTCTGTAAATATGAAATGTAGTAACATATTTTTGTTTGTGGTACATGCTTTTCTAGTGTTTTGCTAAAATGAGACTTGACTGTGTATTTACTTTAGGAATGCATACATGTTTAAAGCTGTGAGACCCAGAGCTCCAAAGAATTTAGCCTGGTGAGTACACATAACGAATTTTGAGACCCTATCGGTGTGTGTTGAGTTAATTATTACAGGTAGTTTGTAAAAATTTTCTCACTCCGTCTAGACGAAAACGGCCCTTCCAACATAAGTTTCTTATTTCTTAGAAATGAGTGGCAAAAATAACATTTATAATGAGTTAAAATTTGATGTTTAACATACTCAATTACTTAAAAATGCCTTCCATTGTCAATATTGAGGCGGCCGTGGGCTAGAGGTTAGCGCGTTAGACTTCTACGCTGACGGTCATGGGTCCAATTCCCAGCACCGGAACATCGGATTTTTAACGGCCGTTCTCCCTCGCAAGGCAAGGGAAAACCAGCGAGGTATTCTGCCAAGTAAATCTTCTCTATAGTAGAAGTGTTTACACTTCATGTTGTTCGGAGCCCACGTTAAGCTGTAGGTCCTCTATGTCTGTGGCACTCTAAACTCGCAACACAGGCATAGGAGAGAAGAGCGCTGCGTCTCGTAAAAAATAAAGCACACGAAGAAGAAGACTTCCGATATTATTGTCATTTGGTCTAGTACCTACGTAGATGCTAAGTGATAATATCGTAGCCCTTACGTAAAAGACACGTATATGCAAAATTTATGTTGTAAGAAAAAGATGTTTGAAGTTCCAATTTTCAATAGCTTTCAATGTGGAAGATTAAATTGAGATCAAAATCTAAGCTATTTTCTTCTTCCTCTGTGTATAGGCCAAAGGCCTGTTTTAATTACATACAATGAGTAGGTTCTGTGAGCCCCATTTTCACGTATGTCAGGCAGAAAGCTAACCCAACCCGTTCAACAGAGAACAGAACAGAGAAGTTCCACTATATGGTTTACGGTTGTCAAAGATGTTCCTATGACAACCGGGTTTACGTGCCCTCAGAAGCATAGCCGTTTGCATATACCAGTATATTGGTCCACCCATCTGAATACCAGAGCGGAAAATTAAGTTGAGATCAAAATTGAAGCTATCTATAATTCTAAGGGTAATTCGTGTTTCTGCGTTGCGGTAAAATATGTATTGACAACTTGAAAAATACCATAGGTAAAAGCAACCAAAAATGCACATCGGTCCCTACGACGATAGTGATTTGTATCGAATTCTTCGCCTAAAAAGACTTGCACGACCCAGAAACCTTTGTAAAACGCAAATTTGAATACTACCTATAGTCTGTACCAGACTTAAAATTAAGTATTGTTCCTTTGAAGAGTGGTGTTGGCAGACGTATTCCTCAATTGGTTTCTTTATACTCACGCCTTTAATCTTTACTACATACAAATATTGGTTTAATTACAAAAACAACCTCCCAACTCCGCCTCTGCTTAGGTAGAAAAAACCAGACTAAACTTTAATACAAATAACTGTCTAGAGAAGGTGAGTAACTTGACTATATAAACAGGTGCGACTCTAAAATTAAACTTCAGTTAAAGCAAAACATTAAAAATATAAGGTGAATTATTAAAAACAACATCGTTCAAAACATGATCAGGGTGGTCTTTGGACTTTTTTACAGCTTTAGATATTTCAAACGTTTCCAAAAGATTCATTTTTAGGCCTTTATCACAAAAATGCAAAATTTGTATCTCCATTTCAAGATTTGTATTATGATTATTTGAGATACTATGAGCAGCAAACGCAGACTTAAAGTTAATATTAGGATCTAAGTTAATTAAATTATTTTTAATAATATTTTTATGTTCTTTCACCCTTGAGTTAATAGCTCTCCCTGTTTGACCGATATAAAACGAAAGGCAATTAAAACAATTAATTTTATAAATACCAGATTTCGAGAGGGGATCAATAAGGTCTTTATTATGAACTAATAAGCTTTTAACATTACAAGCGACAGAAAACGAAATTTTAATATGAAAATGTTTGAAAATATTGTTAAGTTTTAAAGAAACAGATCCAAGAAACGGCAGAGAAAAATATTTAATTTGTGGGTCTTTGGTATTTATAATTAAATTAGTGAATTGTTTAGTCCTAAACATCTTTTGCATTTTTTTAAATAAATTGTTAATAAGATCCGAAGGATAACCATTTTTATAAGCAATATCATGAATAATGATCAGTTCGTTGTTGAAGTCCTCCTCGTTTAAAGGAAAGGAAAACAATCTATGAAAGAAAAACCTAAAAGAAGCTAGTTTGTGACAAATTGGATGGAATGAATCATAAGGAATAGCATGATCTGTTGTGGTGGGTTTTCTGTAAATATTAAATTTCAATTTGTTGTCATATTGAGAAACCAGAATATCTAAAAAGGGTAATCTATTATTCGTTTCGATTTCAACAGTAAATTTAATGTTCTGATGTAAATCATTTAAAATTTCTAAACATTGGTTAAGGTTATCTGTAGAATCTGTGAAAATAACGAAAATATCATCAACGTAACGTCTCCAAAAAGTGAAAAATTGCATTAGGAAAGGATGTTTGAAAATTCTCTGTGTTTCTAAGTGGTTCATAAATACATCTGCCATTAAAGGAGACAAACAGGAACCCATAGGTAAACCTGTGATTTGAGTAAAGATTTTTTTGTTGAAAGAAAAGAAGTCTTGTTGAAAACACAACTTCAGCAAATTTAAAAGAAACATAACTTGACTGTCAGAAAGATCAGAATTATTTAGAAAATTAGAGATAATATCAAAACAATCTGTTTTGGGGACAGTGGGGAACAAATTTGCAACATCAAACACTCCAGTTTACAAGATCACTTCCTTTTTAAATAAATTGTTACCCAAGTATATCACGTTTTAAGAGAATTATTCCATTAAGAACTCCCAAGAACTTATTTCCATTCTTTCAAAGTTTGTTTTACCCCCCAATTTCATTTTGGTCTCTTTTGATGTTGCAAATTTGTTCCCCAGTGTCCCCAAAACAGATTGTTTTGATATTATCTCTAATTTCCTAAATAATTCTGATCTTTCTGACAGTCAAGTTATGTTTCTTTTAAATTTGCTGAAGTTGTGTTTTCAACAAGACTTCTTTTCTTTCAACAAAAAAATCTTTACTCAAATCACAGGTTTACCTATGGGTTCCTGTTTGTCTCCTTTAATCTTAAGTAATGTTGGCCCGATTTTGGGCATTCAGAAAATTTAAATTTAAAATGTAAAAATAATATGTTGATTTGATTGTGTACTTATTTATTTTGTGAAACCACCGGCATTTGCGGTACGGTTCTTAGGATGGAGTTTTATTTGTAAGAGGTTATAACCACATGTTTTGTTTAGGTAAGCATTTTAATTTGTTGGTTATTTTGCTGATTCTGATTAGTTTGTTCTTATTACAGTCCGAAGATGAACAATTAGCTTTGTTTGAAAACGTTCACACAATTTTATTAATTTTTCATTTTATTAAATATTTATGTGGGAAACGACAGTGTGTTTCATTTTCTTTATATTTATTCAATTTATCCCACTATGACACTGGGACTTCAACGATATTATAAATTCAACTGGTGTTGCCTTTAAGTGTCTTACACTGCAATATCCTTATTCATTTTTGAGTAGTTCATACAATTTATTGAAAAATACACATTAAGATTGTACAGTCAGAAACGTAATTAAGTCAAAAATTTCAAACTTCAGTTCATTGACCGAACAATAATTTCATGTACACCTGATTTAATTAATTTGAGGTTGGACTTAAAAAATTCTGTAAGTCACATTTTCGGAAATCAACAAGACTGTAGAAAAGAAGTGTGCAGCAAACAGAACGCTCCGGAACAAAATTATGTTATTTTATTGGGATCAACAAAAATATTTAGTGAAATTATTAGAATATGCCATAATGTTGTCAGAAAGACAACTAACATAAATATAAATGAATTAGAGGAAGAAGCAATTGACCAAAGGGAGAATATAAATTGGTATCAAACCAGAAGAAATCGGTTAACGGCTTCGTCCTTCGGAAAAATTTGTTCGCTTCGAAATACTATACATCTTCATAACCTATTAAAAGAACTGTTGAAAAGAATTTTGATCTGAAGACAGAAGCAATACAATACGGCATCGATAACGAAAAATTTGAAGATAAATTACACACTACTGTTAAGGAATATTGGTTATTTATTTATAGAGATTATCCGTTTCTAGAGGCGAGCTCTGATGGTATGCTAAGAGATAATGGACTGATAGAAGTAAAATGCTTGTATTCAATTAAAAATAAAAAAATTAAATCAGACGTTGCAGACATGGGCAATAAGTTATGGGTCAAGCAAAATCTAAGTGGCGATCTGTTTATGAAAGAAAACCACAATTATTATTTGCAGATACAAGGCTAATTAAACATGTAATGCTGATTACTGCTACTTAATTTTATATACAGATATAGACATGGAATTTCTAGAAATTCGAAGAGATTCTAACTTTTGGGCACCGAACAATGCTACCAAAATTGATAACATTGTGGTAAGAATAAGCTTTGCCAGAATTAGGAGATCCTTGAATCCAGGGTGTTGAAAACTAGAGCGAATGATTCTAACCCAACAATAAAACTTAAAAGTGAATGGAACGTTTCCACTTTTTTGTTTACTTATATTAGTTTATTAGTTATTTTAGTAACTATCAATACAGTATTATAATTATTATTATGTTTGACTCCAAGGATAGAAAATACCTGCAATGAGCTCGGGCAAAACCAAGTAATATTAAAAAATGCTATAAATTTATTAGTTCGTCGTTGCCAAAAGTGTGTTGAGAACGTTGGACTGCACTTTGAAGATCTTCTTTAACCGTCTAGTTTCTTTTTTGTTATTTAAAAAAAAGGTAATGTTTGTTACGGGCCAATCGAGCTTTTCCGACGACCCGTAACCAGATAGATGGAAAAAAGCCTACAGCTTAGCTCAGAGGAGTAGGTGGAGTTCGTGAAAATCGCTTATGGCAGGAAATCTTTAGTTGTGTACAGGGTGAGTCAAAATAAGTGGGCGCCACCTTCCAAATCCAGCTGATTGTAGGTCCTCGTGGAAGGCCGAGAAGCCAACAGCTTACGGGAATGAACCTTGTGCCTCCTCCTATATATTTGAAGCTTGCAAAATTCTTACACAAACAAATACAGAGTACACAAAAATAATAGAGGCAGTAAATTTTAAAACACAGCATTATTATTAATTATTTCAGTAAGTGTTACAACGTTATTAGTACAAAAAGCTGTGTTTAAAATGTAATTACATTATATTATATCATTATATTTTAACGGTTGGCCATGGAATAATAAACTAATGTCTAATGCAAGCTTTATATACCAATTGACGTTTAGGCACAGCCTTTCTATAGCCATCTAGCGCAAGCGCCAGTACCTAACCGGCAGTGTCACGTTAGGTTAACTTGCATGATAAATGTAAATGAATCAATTTTTGAAGAAATGAGTTCTATTATTTCAATTTAGACGATAACGGTAGCAATTAAATTACTACAATATTAAACAAATAATAACAAGTAGGTAATCATTAAAATTGGAAATTATAATTTTTTTATTTTACAGGTACAGAAAAATAAACACAAAAACTAAAGAAGCTGTTCAAAATGACCACCGTTTTCCTGCAGATACAAATTTACTCGTCTTTTCATACTATTAAAAGCATTTATAAGAATTTGAGGAGTTATATTGGCACACTGTTCTGCAATTCTGTTTTGCAGTTCTTCGATATTGTTAATACGGGTCTTGTATACATTATTTTTCAGATAAGGGAATATATAGTAATCTAAAATAGTCAAGCCTGGTGATCTAGATGGAAATTCTGGATTTGAACGTAAACTAATTATTCGATCGTCAAAAGATTCACGAAGGTAATTGAGGGTCACTTGAGCGGTGTGGGCCGTCGCGCCTTCCTGCTAGAAGTAGCCTTGCTAGAGCTCATCCTCATTAAGCTGATTAATAAATTCACGTACAATATTCCGGTATCTCTGAAAAGTAACAGTTTCGTGGAAAAATATGGGTCCGGTAATACGTCTTCGAGACACACCAATCCAAACTTGTAACGGGTGAAGGGGAGATTCGCGAAAAGTATGGGGATTTGCAGCACTCCAGAACCTCATATTTTATGAGTTTATATACCCCGAAAGGGTGAATCAGGCCTCGTCAGAAGAAAACGTTAAATTTGGCAATTCGTCGTTGTTCATTAAATTTTGTTGGAACCACTGAGAATACAAAATTCTCCTATTGTGATCTGCTGGCAGCAGCTCATGTAAAGCAAGAATTTTGTATGGGAACAGCATTAAATCATTTTTGACAATAGTAAGGTAAGTTCCTAATGATAAACCAGTCTCTTGCGAAAGTGTATGTAGTGATGTAGTGGGTTGCTCGTTCAAACGTTGACGAACATCAAAAACTGTATTTTGAGTACGAACTCTTGGCCTTCCAGCTCTATTTCTATGAGTAATTCTCCCTGTATCTCGGAATACATCAACACATCTTCTAAGTGCGCTGTAAAAATCTCCTTCAAGGACAGCAATATCTGGAAATTGTTGCCAAAATTCCACTAAACATGGCACCGCACTATAAATCCATTCGCCGTTCTCTCGAACACCATTTCGAAAATATGATTTAATCATAAATGTTTTGTGTTCTATTGTAAAAACCATTATAATTGTAACTTAATTGAATTATCAATATAAACTTATGACAACAACAACAGTGATGACAGTTAATGAATTTTAAAGCTTGCTGTTGACATTACTTTCATTTTCCATGGCCATCCCTTATGTAATTACTTTTTGAACTCACGGTATATGCCAATCAAAACGCTAGTGGGCTTAGCGTCCCAACAGTACAATTATATCATTTACAATCAAACTTTCTTTCTGGAACTGTAATCTAGTCCGTCGTTTTGTTGTGTCAATGCAGAGTTTGTTAGAACAGATAGAAGCGGTAGAGTATTCATATACAGGGTGTCCCTGACTTCACTCCCCAGGCTTGTAACTTCGTTATTGTTAACAATACATAAAATAAAGTATATATATTCTTAAATGGGAGGAAATTCTCTATACGATAAGAAAAAGCAATTTACAAAAAGTGCGTTAGTGTAATGACAGCTATATTCAACTTTTTTTTTTCAAATAGCACAGTATACTTTTTTTTTAATATTCAGATAGTACCTTTTATTCCCTTTACAGCCATATAAATTAATATGGGCCTTACATGGGAAAATTTTCGAAAAAAACTTGACCTAAAGTTTGCCATGCAAAAAATTGAGGTTTATAGTGTTTATCTAGTAGGCGATGAAATCAACAGCTTTCTACAAACAAAAATGTGTTTTTATTCGAATAGCAATTAATTAACTAATAATTACAAAACGAATGAGCAATAATTACAAATTATTATAAAAATTGTTCAAAATTGCTTCCATTATTATTAGAGTATATCTCTAGACGATGCAGAAAATGTTTGTTTGTCGCTTCTAATAAAGTGTGCATGGAAATGTTTGCACACTCCTCTCTTATTCTGCCTTTTAGGTCATCCACATTTATGACTGCTACCTTATAAACACGTTCCTTCAAGTAACCCCACAGAAAATAGTCCAACGGCGTGAGGTCGGGAGAGCGAGCTGGCCATTCCACCGGGCCATGTGTTCCCATCCATCGTTGAGGAAAATTAGTGAACAAATAATTTCGTACGATGGCACTGTTGTGTGCTGGAGCACCATCTTGTTGGTAGAACATATTTTGTCTTATATGAAGAGGTACATTTTCCATAAGTTCTGGCAATATCTCTTCTAGAAAATGTAAATAGCGATTGCCAGTTAGTGTCCCATCGTATAAATGTGGCCCTATTAAACGCCCATCGAGAATTCCACACCAAACATTTATTGAAAAAACGCATTGATTATTCGTTTCTCTCAGCCAGTGTGGCTGTTCTGTGGACCAGTATCTGAAATTTTGTGTTGAAACCAATCCATTGTTATGAAATCTACTTTCGTCAGACCACATTATTTGTCTCAAAAAATCAGGTTGGTGATCATACTGCACTAGAACCCATGCAATAAATCCAAGTCTCCTCTCTGAATCTCCGGGGTGAATCTTATGTATGCGCTTAAATTTGTATGCTTTATAATGATTTCGTTTTAAAATGCGTTGCACTGACGATTTTGCAATATCACACTCTGCGGCTATTTCTCTTAAGGAAGATGTAGGATTGACCTCCGTATAAGCAAGAACAGCTACCGTATGTCCTTCATCAGTAGCATGTCTGTTCCTAGGAAGCTGTATACTGTTATTTATTACAAAAGATCCATGCTCCCTAAGATTGTTTTCCAAATTTTTAAACGTTTTATGATCAGGATGTCTTCTCTCAGGATATTGCTCGGAATACCTTCTAGCTGCCTCCCTCGAATTACTTCCACACAAACCATACACTAACATCATATCGCACTTTTCGGAATTCGAATAATTCATATTCTATCAAAATACAGGGAATAATAATAACTTCAATGAATTTAACAACATAAAGTGACAGAATTTTGTTTAGAAAACAATTGAAAATCAGCATGTGTTACGGTCCAAAAAAGTCTCACGTTGCGGCGCCAAATTTGTTACGGACCAATTCTCGCTACGAGAATTATGGGACAAAGAAAATCGCACGTTGGCGTGCTAAGAAATTTTCGGTACGGCCAAACGCGCTTTTCTTGGACCCGCAAACAAAAAAAGATGGTAAAGGCCAGCGGCTTGCTCAGAGGAGTAGGGGGAGTTCGCTAAAAATCGCTTATAGAGAAAATGCTTAAAGTTGTGTACAGGGCGAGTCAAAATAAGTGGGCGCCACCTTCCAAAATCCAGCTGGTTTTGTAGGTCCTCGCGGAAGGTCGAGAAACCAGCAGCTCACGTGAATGGAACCTACCTTTAATTGTGCCTTCGCCTGTATAATTAAAGCTTGCAAAATCCTTACACAGATACTTCAAAATACAGTAATAAAAGACACAATAAGACACAGTAAACTTTAAAACACATATAATGATATGAATATTGGTTAAAATATGACAAGTTTAACACCAAAAATCCGAATTACAGAATCTTAATTCTTGAGCACTCAGAGAATAAATAAAACTTGCCGTCGTTGACACACAATATTTATGTTAAAATGACTGTGTGGTCAAAGGCGTAAAGTTTACAGGAAATAATAGCATAAAATTAGCGTCTGTATAAAATTAATGGAAAACGAACAGTGGCTTCAGGTCACTGTTAATATTTTTATCAATGTAACAACAAAGTCAATACGTTTGAATTTCGCAAGATACGCGTGCCAAGCCGAAAGTTACTTTCCACAAGCACAAAACTTGGTAGTTTTTACCTTGAATTCTGCAGACAGGCACAACCTTGACGAAGAGACAGCACAATTAATGGCGATATCAATTTATAAACGATGAACACAGGCGAAGCCAGGAACCTTCGATAACATGAAATGGCTGCAGAACCACGGGCGTTGGGCTTTGACGATCATCCGCCAAAAGGCGCTTGTACAACTCACTGAAGAGTTGCCTTTTCCTGGGGTTGAATCAAGATGTTCCCATTAATCCGGCAATAGCCGACAGTCTGTTAGATACCCCTTGGTACAACAGCGAAACGGAACACACATTAATGATACCCCTCACAAAAAA
>JABXWE010005810.1:0-31262 GCA_014611495.1 Limonius californicus | reverse complement strand
TTTTTATATCTTTATCAAAGACGATTCCCAAGTATTTTATGGCTCTTTCCATATTTATCTGTGTGTTGTCAATTGTAATTATTACTCTCTGCACTTTCCTTCTCCCTACCAGCATTAGATACCGCTTCGCTTTTTTGCGGTACGAACTCCAGCTTTCTTGTTGCCATCCACGTCCTTATGCTTCTTGCTACCCATTTGTATTTATTTCTATATCTTCTGCGGTCTTTCCGCTCACTGTTACCGCCAGGTCGTCGGCATACCCGATGACCGTGGCTCCCTCTGGCAATTCTAATCGTAGCACTCCGACGTAATATACGTTCCAAAGCGTCGGGCCAAGGACCGAGCCCTGAGGGACGCCACATGTCAGCTGTAAGCTCTTGTTGTCTGCTACGAGTAATTTGCGTTCTTCGAGAAATTGCAGATGATATTTATAAAATAGCTGGAGATTCTTCTTTCCTCCATATATATAAATCAGCACCGCAGACCTATTGGCCTATGGCTTGTATCTTCTTTTTCCATATCTTTCTGTTCTCAGCCATTGCTTCCCATTCCATTATTAGCTCGTACTGTTGTAGGTCCTCTCTTACGCCCTCCCACCATGTTTTTCTTGGTCTTCCTCTCCTATTGCTTCCAGCTATCTCCATTCTGTATATTTTCTTCGTTAGGTCTTCTTTTTTTAATCTTGTTATATGACCCAACAATCTTAACCTATTTTGCTGTACTAAGTACTGTTCTGATACTTTTCTCGTGGTACATATATGTCTGCTAACTCCTTATTCGTTCTTCTCCATTCTTCGTTTTCTTTAACTCCTCCAAACATTGTCCTTAGCACCTTCCTCTCCCATATTTCTAACATACTGGCAATTTCTTCTGTTACCCCCCACGTTTCGCTCGCGAAGGTCACTATGAGTCTTATAACTGTTTTGTATATACGCACCTTCGTAGGCTTTGATGTGTTTTTATCACTTAGTATGTTCTTTAAAGCCCCCACACATCTTGAACCCGCTGCTATTCTTCTCTGTATGTCACTTTTGTAGTTACCCTCACTAATTATCTCCGCCCCCAAATACACTACTTGATTTGTTACGCTCAGGATATACTGCTTGTTTGTATCTAGCGCTCTCACTGTGAGATTTTGCGTTTCCTCCTGCTTTCTACTCCCTAAAATCACGTCCTTTGATTTCTCTTCATTTATCACCAATCCCACTTTTAACGCTTGTTGCTCTATCTTTTTGAACACTGTTTTAAGTTCCTCTTTCGTTTTCGTAAGTAACACTACATCATCAGCATATGCCAAACATTGCACTGAATCCTTATACACTATTCACGATTGATTTGCCATCCAGCAGGCTGTGTTTTTTTTTCTTAAGTTGCCTTTCTTAAATATTATTTGATTGATTTCTAGCAATGTCAAAATGAAATTGCCCTGTTGCCAGCTCTAGAGTCCCCTACTTTTCTAACAGCAATAGGCGAACGTTACATGAACAAACAAGCTCTACTGGCAACATTGCCTGCTTTCAAAAAACATAACCTCCATCAAGAAAAACTAGCTTAATCCAACTTAATTAATTGACAAATTTCAATGATACCACACATTCCCCCAGATTTCCACAGCCTGTTGCATGGCAAATCAATCGTGAATAGATTATAAGTATATTTTTTTCTGTATTTAACTCTCCTTTCCTAAACACGTTTTCTACCACTATGTTGAACAGCGTTGTAGATAACGGGTCTCCTTGTTTTAAACCTACATTGCTTTCCACTCTTCTTGATTCCCATTCCCATTCTTGAAATCTGATCTTGCACTTTGTATTTTGTAAGGTCGTACTTACCACCGCAATTAGTTCTTTATTAAAACCTAATTCTTGCATAGCCTCATAAATCAGTGGCCTTTTTATTTTGTCGAAAGCTTGCTTGAAATCTATAAATAATGTATGTAGTGGTTTATTCTTTCACTCGCATTTTTCATTGATTTGTCTCAGTATAAAAATGTGATCAATTACTGGCTTTCCTTTCCGAAAGCCTGCTTGGTATTGCCCAATTTTATTTCTAGACTCTTCTTGTATTCTGTTGTTTATTATCGATGCCATTATTTTGTACACAACATTTAACAATGAAATAGGGCGATAGTTCTCTGGTTGGTGTTTACTTCCTTTTTTGAGTATTGAACATACTGCAGCTGTGGACCACTCTTCCGGCATATTTTTCTTTTCCCATATTTTCTTAATCATTTCATGTAGTCTTATCCCTAGTTCCTCATCTGCTAGCTTAATCAGTTCTGCTGCTATTTTATCTGAACCGGGGCTTTTGTTATTCTTCATATTTTTTACCACCTCTGTAAACTCCTTCCATGTAGGCTCAGCTGTAGTCTGTTCCTGGGGTTGGTCTTGCTCGGTTTGCTGTACTCCGTAGTCGACAAATAATTTCTTGTAGGGATTTATCCGTATTTCCAATATCATCATTTCATCCAAGCATAATTCACCCTGTTCATTCCTCATTCCTACTGTTTGTGTACTACAGCTTCTCCTTTCTTCCTTCAGGTTTTTGTAAAAGGCTCTGGAATTTTTATTTCTGTATGTTTCCTCCAAGGATTCTATTCTCTTTTCCCTTTCTTCTCTTTTCTTTTTCCTGCATAGACTTTGTACCTTGCTTCTGATCTGCCTGTAATTCTCATGGTTTGCATTTGTTGGATCTTGTAACACTCTCAGCCAGGCATTTCTCCTTTCTTTTACAGCTTCTTCACATTCTGCATCAAACCAGTCTTTCTTTTTATCTTTTTGCTCTTCTTCGAATCTGTGTATGCTCTTTTCTAGTGTTCTTTTGAGGAAATTCCATACCTGCTCCACACTCCTGTACGGTTCCTCTTTTTCTACAAGTTCTTTGGTTTCCCTAGCATATTCTTTTTGTATTTGTTCCTTTCTTAAGCAGTCTATGTTCCACCCCTGTTTTCTTATGATCGTTCTTGTTCTTCATTCGCGTCGCTTTGTTTATTTATGCCACTATCCCCGCTGACTTGACATTTGTTTGGTAATCTCAACCAAATTGGAAATACGTTTTTATATTGCCTCGCACACGGCACTTTACCTATCGCGTATCCCGTCGGCCCGTTTGCCCTTCACCCGTTGTTGTATGCGCTTTATGCTCGTTTATTAACCGGTAACGTTATATTTCGTTCTCTTCGCGTTTCGCACTTTTCTACTTCCTTACTATGTGCTGTTATACTTACGCCACTTTGGTTTATTCGTTTTCACGATTATCACGAATTAGTTAACACGGCAATGCCTAAAATTTAGGTTTACTGCCGGTGCTTCCAATTCACGTCGCTCGCGTCCACTTACTCAACTCAACTCTTCTTTCCTCCAGCTCTTATATTATTTTTTCCCATGCAGCCGAGTGGAAGGCGTTCCGCACATCCAGCGTCAGGAGTACGCAAAATTCCCTGTTTCTATATGGTCCTCTCTTCACTTGTTCGGCGATTCTTCTTATCTTTTCCATTCGCGCAGTTCTTCCTGTAGTCTTGTACATATTAGGGTTTCCATGAGTTTCCCCATAGTGTTTATCAGGCATATTGGTCTGTAGGCAGTTTTCCCATCTTCGGCCTTTTTTGGTTTTTCAATTAGTATGAGCTTAGCCGCTTTCCACTCCACTGGGAACTTTCCGTTGCTTAGGTAGTTGTTTAGCACTTTTAGGCAGTATTCTTGTTGATGATTTGCGAACGTTTTTACTATTTCCGGGGGTATATGATCCGGCCCTGAGCCTTTTTTGGCTTTATTCTGCTTGCCGCCAGACTTACTTCTTCTTCTGTAAATGCTGGTATTTGCTCTTGGTCGACTCTCCTATAGTTCCAGGCTATGGGGTCATCTTTGGGGGAAGAGCTTTTCCGTCTCCTTCGTCTGCTCTTTGTCTGTCATCTGTATTTTTGGTAGAATCTTTAGTTTTTTTAAATGCTATTTTATCACCCTGTCCCCATACGTCCTTATCGATGTCCTCGCACACCTTCTTCCATGCTCTCGTCTTTTCCTTTTTTATAGTTAACCCTAAATACTTCCTTTGTGCTACGTATTCCCTTCTCAGTTCGTCTTTCTCTTCTCGGCTTATTGTAGATTTTTTGTTGCCTCGTGTCATTTTTCCCTTTTTGGTGAAGCATTCCTTACGGGCCTTTGCTATTTCTCGGGTCCACCAGTATACTGGTTTTCTGTTATTTGTACTATTTGCTCTTTTAGCAAATACTTAATTATAGGTCTCCCTTATCAGGCCGTAGCATTCTTCCGCTGTTGAGGTCATTTCCTCGTTTGTAATCTTTTGTTGAATATTTTCTCTTACCTTTTGATTGAAAAATTCTAGTTGTGACGTATCTATTTTTCATCCCTGTCCTCTTTTCCTTATTGCCTGTTGTTCTTTATCCCCGGGTTGCTCTATTAGTATTTTATGTTATCTTTTGGTGGTCATTTAGGTTCTCTGTGTCCTGCACCTGCCACTTATTGAACCATGTTTTAATGTTTTCTGTACAAAAGGTTATATCTAAGTTGGATTCATTCTCTCCCCTAACGAAGGTTGGTTTTGTTCCTGTGTTTATTAGCTCCATGTTGTTTTCTTCAAGCCATTCTACCATTATCTCTCCTCTTCTGTTTTCATGATTTTCACATCTTTGACTTTGCATTGAAGTCACCACTTATTACTAGTTTTTGTTCGGGTATCGTTCTTATGTCTGTTCTTAATTGATATAAGAAATCTTCAAATTCTTGTATTCCTATATTTGGAGAGATGTAGCAACCCACTATCGTCAGCTGGTCTAGTGTGATCCAGACATATCCATTTCTTTTCTTGCTGCCTCGGACCTTTACCTTCTTGTGACTAGTGACCTAGTTTGATCTAACTTACGCCAATCTAACGAACCTGAACTAACCTAAGCTAATTTTAAGCTAGTCTGTGGTAGCATAAGCTAGCATAACCAAACCTCACTTTAAACTTGCCTAACCTAACCTTAAACTAGTCTGACTAATCTTAACCAAAGATAACTAACCTAACATAATGTAACTTAATCAAATTTAAGTGATTTTGTAATAATCAGGAATTATTTTTCATGAAATAGGTAATCAGTTTACATTTTATATAAAAATATGCTCGTAACATTACATGTAATTTTTTTCTGTCAGATTGCAACTGTGATATAACAGGAACTCAACCAGGAATCTGCAACAAAGATAATGGTAAATGCTTATGCAGAGAGGGTTATGGTGGGGAAAGGTGTGACCAGTGTGTACCTGGATATTATGGACATCCAGACTGTAGACCATGCAACTGCAGTTTAGTGGGATCAGCATCCCCTGTATGTGATACCACCGGTAAATGCAGGTGCTTGGACAATTTTGGAGGGCGTACCTGTGAAAAGTGTAGTGTTGGATACTACAAATACCCAGAATGTTTATGTAAGTTATTGTTTTAAGCTTATCAGTTTGTATTAGCATTGTCTTCTATTTTTGGTAATTGATTGATTGATCATAAATCACTTTACAGCCTGCAATTGTGATAGCCATGGTGCAATTGGCATATCATGCGATTATGAAGGCAAATGTCTGTGTCAATACAATTTTGATGGTAACAGTTGTAATCAGTGTCGAGAAGGTTTCTACAATTTCCCTAGTTGTGAAGGTAAACATTTTTATAGCCCACACTAATTAATTTAATCTGCAACGTGTATTATAAATTTCAGAGTGCAACTGCAATCCAGCAGGAGTAGTTGCAGCATTTGCTGGATGTGGTTCCGTACCGGCTGGAGAATTATGTCAATGTAAGGAGCGTGTTCAAGGACGCATATGTGACCAATGTAAACCATCGTATTGGAATTTGCATCTAAATAACCCAGAGGGATGTGATGAATGCCGCTGTCATATACCTGGAGTTCTGGGTGGGAATGCTGTTTGCAATAGCGAGACGGGACAGTGTGTCTGCAAGCCTTCAGTAATTGCCAGGAGTTGTACTGAATGTGTGGATGGAACTTATGATCTTCAAGAAAACAGTTTATTTGGGTGTAGAGGTAAAAATTGGATGAAATTATTATTAACGTCGGTTTTCCTTTCCTATATTTTGCTGTGGATTTACAGTACATTAGAAATTGAGGTTTTTTAATTTTTCTAAATTAATTGATGCACATATTATAATCTAAGCGCTAATAGCCTGTAAATAATTATAGATACATCGGATTTAATCTTTACATTAATTACTTCTTAATCACTTACTAAACTGTCATGTGTTTTGAGGTTATGTTTTTTTGATGTTGTAAAATTTAATAGTTGTCTAATTGACAAGTGGCCTAGTGTTTATATTTAGACATGCCCCCATTATAAAATCAGTTTTTGTATTATGTAAGTATCAATTTTAGTATTAATCACTTATTTTATTACTTTGTAAAGTGACATCTATTTTTAAGGTTAAGTTCACTTTTGAATAATTTTGACAGATGTCAAATTAACAAGAAATCGAGCGTTTATATTCAAACAGATATATCAGTATGAAATTATAAGTGCTTTCTGGATGATTTGTGTTGCTACAGTCATTAATAAACTCTCAATATTAATATTAAATTAAAATTCTGGTGAAAGAATGGGGAAGTTTTTTTTTAATAAAAACTTGGAACAATTTTAAATAGGTATACTAATATGTCAGTTATCCTCATTTCTTACATTTAAAATAATTTTTTATTCTCCTACCTGCAAAGAAAATATTTCCAGATTGTGGGTGTGATATTGGTGGTTCCATAAGTCCCACCTGCGATAAAATATCAGGCCAGTGTCCATGCCAATCCCGTGTGACAGGTCGCACTTGCAAAGAACCACTGCAAGCTCACTACTTTCCCACTTTATATCAGTACCAATATGAAGTAGAAGATGGCCATACGCCTGCAAACACTGCTGTTAGATATGCTTACGATGAAAATGTATTTCCTGGGTATTCTTGGAAAGGATACGCAGTTTTCTCCACACTACAAGTGAGATCTGTTTCCACTTGCCATTTAACAAATAGTAATTTGCCTGTTTGTTGTTAGAATGAAATATTACAAGATGTTTACATCTACAAACCATCGCTGTACAGGATGGTTATTCGGTATGTCAACGTAAATGCTGAAACGGTAACTGCAACTATTAAAGTCACTCCTGAAAATCCAAGCGATAACGAACAAACAATCAGAGTTCATTTCAATCCGAGTTCACAGCCTGCCTATGAAACTGTTTCTGATGCTGGAAATGCACTTGTTATAAACCCTGGACGTTGGACAGTCAGCATTCAGGCCAAGCAGAGTTTGTTTGTGGTAAGTTTTCATTTTCAGTAAAATAATTTATAAAATGAGGATATTGGGAATGGTTTTTGATTTTGAGTGTTTCATATGGTTCAGATTTCAAATTTTACTGCCGGAGTTTGCGTAATTGATACGTTTTAAAACATACAGGGTGTCTCAACTAAAAAGTCCGCCCTGAATAACTTTGTAAATGATTAAATTTGAAAAGATCGGGAGACAGGTCAACAATAGTTTGAAGGAGGACATCTTTTACCATGTAGGTTGTTTATCGTACTTCATCCCACTTTATTATTACGACAATTTATTTTTTTTTACAATTTTTCTTATATAAAAATCTTTTCCTCTTTCTAAAGTGTTCTTCCACAGGACGCGAATTAAAAAAATTTATGTATAATTACTTTTATTAAGACCAAATCAGCCAAATATCACAATGTTTTATTTTTAGTTACAATAATTTAGTAACTAAAAATAAAACATTGTGATATTTCGCTGATTTGGTCTTAATAAAAATAATTATAAATAGATAATTAACAGCCGTGATATTTAAAAATTATGTTTTAAAAAAAATGTATGATTAAGGTCCCATTTATGTGCAATCCTTTGCCGCACCCAACGCCATTATGCTCGTTTATTGAACCCAATTTAGGACTGGGGTATGGGAAAGAAAAGTTGAGGTACGCTGGCAGCTGTACCAATTTGAAAAATTTGTCATAGGCTCTGTCAAACTGCTTATTTGAATGTTTGGAATTCATGAAAAAGGAAACGCACCCACACCCTCACCATCTGCCCTCTAATTTTCAAATTTTATTACATTGTTTGGAAAAATTGGAATTTTTATAACTCTATGATGGATTTTAAACCCTGTGACTGATCTGTGTTTATATGAACTAATTTCCCAAAGGGAAATGACAGAAATGTCCCTCCACCTAGACAAACAGATTAGATTGCAGTTATTGTGGGGAGGACTGTTTGGGCTCATGAACACTGCGGCCCTCTTGCGTCTATTGTGCATCCTCTTATGTTGCTAGTCATTGTCAAGTAGATCTGTCCCCTTTACCAGGTCTAAGAATTTGTTAATCGGACTGGCTGATGGTTGTATTTCTTTGAGATTAGTGCCCTCAAAAATTTGGAATCTTCTGTGACTTAAGGCTTCACATTTGAATATTATATGGGAGGCTGTTTCCTCTTCCTTGCCACACAGCCTGCATGGAGGATGATCCTTATATATCCCTATGTTATGTGAAGTGCCAGTGTCCCAATTTGAGTCATATAAAGTTGCAGAACTGTTTAGAAAGTTTGTGGAGAGGGTTGTCATCATAGCTTTACTATGTCTTTTGTCAAGGTGAGAGTCTCCATTGTTTTGAATGTTTGATTACGATCCATTCTTTAACTGCTCCTCTCACTGTCCGCTTAGTTAGACCGACAACAGGTGCAGGCCTTGTGAGCGTTGTTTCAGATTCTTGCTCTGCTAGTTTTTCTGCTTTTTCATTTCCTTCTGTGCCTCTTAATCTGGTTTGAATGCAGTGCTTTCAAAATTTCAAAGATTGTTGTCAGAGATAATAAGGGTGGCTTTGTTGGTATAAGCCCTTCTTAGGTTCACTACTATTGCTGCTAAAATTGCATTGCTGGTGGTTCCCCTTGTTACCATTACTTGGAAGGTTTTGTGGAAGGAGTATTTTGTTAATATGTAGTCTGTTCCTATGTCTAGCCTAGAAAAACAGCAAAAAGGTTTGAGAACCGCTTGTTGCCATATAGACATTCTTTCATGCTTAGAATGCAGCAAATTAAACTGATACCATGATATGGATGAGAAATAAATTAAATAACTTGCGTATGGAAAATGATTGCGGGAGACCCGAAGGGCATTTCGCACTTGGCTGCCACTTTAACTCTGTTTAAGGTAGTGGCGCACTAATCCAGGAAGACCGACAGTTTTAGGTATTCTCCGAGGCACCGTATATGGATGATAAGGGCTGGTTCATTCACTGCCCCGAGCATAAACAGATTGATTAAATTCCAGTTTGTCAAACATGGCGACCTTAAAACATGACAATTACGCGATTTACAAGGGCGTACCCAGCGAGGGGCTCTTCCCTAGAAGAAAATTAGCAAACCGAATTCGCATCCCGCCCCGCTACACAGACAGACGTATCAATTCAGTGTTTGTTTGAAGAAAGTCAGAACGTGTAATGAATATTGACTAGTAGCAAGTGGACCTACAGACATCTGTCGTGAAATCTCAGAACTGTTTCGCCGTTCTCCGCTATTTTTTTTGCACCCGAAGACGCCAGATGACTCTGGATTCTGAAAGCTAGTAGAGTTGTACCTAACCAGTGTTGCCATTGTCACGGCAATTTCCGAGTTCTAAGGCAGTTGGCCAAAAATATTAAAAAATCTACGGCCTACGGCAGCAAATCCATTACCTAGCGGAATCTACGGCAGTTCGCGATGGTTTTTCACGTGCTACCAACCAATGCCAAAAACTACTAAAAAAATGTGAACCTAGATATGCGCAGGTATTCGAACGTTACCTGCCTGACAGCAAAATAAATTTTAATAATAAGTACAAATGTCGTACACATTATACTACTCTCTCTTTCCATTTTGAATTGGAACTAGAAATTTCTGTTCCACGGCTTGCTCAAAAACAAAAATACAGGAGCAATCCTCCATCAGGCAATGATAATGAATACTGGTGACGTTCGCTAATTATACCATAGCTTGATTCACTTACGTCATCGTTAAACATTTGATTTTCCCAAGAACATACCCCAGCTTTTGCGTTAACAAAACTACATCCTTTATACATGTTCAAAACCAGTATTACAGACTTACACAAGAACGTAGAATTGTTTAAAAATGTTCATGAGTTGGATGATGCCACCCGAGAACCGGATCTTTGGTATAATTTGTGGATGAAGAAGAGAATTTACCTGAAGAAAAATTAAGGGATACAGAAGTCGTTGACCTGTTTAACGAAACCAATATTTTTTTCCCCATCATAAGAAAAGCACTCTCAATTTTGAGCATTATTCCACGCACTACGGCGACCATAGAACGACCCTTCAGTACGCTTCGAAGAGTGAAGACCACTATGGGAGAGGAAAGTTTGACTGGATTATGCCTGATGAGCAGGCATCGGAATTTTGTGAAAGAAAACCGTGAGATGGTGGAAAAGAAAGTTATAGACAAATTTGCAGCAAATCTGAGAAGATTATTATTAACATAAAAATTGAACTCAGTTGAGTACATTGTAGGCAGTTGGTACGTATTATAAAGTGGTAGCATTAGTACGTTTAGTGATTAATAAAAACAGTTTTTCAATAGTTTTGAATTTTATTTTCTAACAAATCGTGCTTTACTCTCCTCCTCGCCCCATCGAAACTAATGTGAGTTGCCCCCCCCCCCCTCTAGTTAAGATCCTGGTTACGCCCTTGTCAAGGTGGGACTCTCTAGTGTTCTAAATCTTTGGTTAGAGTCCATTTTCCAACTGCTCCTCTCACTGTCCTTTTTAGTTAGGTCGACCACAGGTTTAGGCCCTGTGAGCGATGTTTCAGATCCTTGCTCTGCTAATTCTTCTGTTTTGTCATTTCTTTCTAGGTCTCTGAGGCCTGGCACCCACACAAGTTTTACCCTGTTAGAGTTTACCAATGTTAGGAGGCTACAAAGACAGTTGCAGTTCCTTTGACTTGATCTGGTTCGAATTCAGCGCTTACAAAGTTGCCTGACTGTCAGAGATATTAAGGGTGGTTTTGTTGGTACAAACCCTTCTTATGTTCACTACTATTTCTGCTAAAATTGCATACGTTTCTGCTTGGAATATTGTAGTAGTTTGACCCAGAGACGTAAAGTTACTGTATCTAGATTTGCTACCTTATACTCCAGCTCCTGTTGCGTTGCTTGTGCTTGAACTTTATGTATACCATACTAAGCCTTTTTGCAAATCTGGTGGTTCCCCTTGTTTCCATTAGAGGAGAGTTGGGTAAAACGGGATACTTAACTTTTAAAGGTGTATATTTCCGAAAGGGTTTGTAAACATAATTTTTTATATGTAAGTAAAATATTGAAGCATTATGTTTTGAAATCTAATAACACCATTCTTCTGCAATACTATTTATTAAAGAAAAAAAATTATTTTCAAATATGTCATATGCCCCATTTTGCCCAACCGGTCGGGTAAAATGGGTAGGTAGTTGGAGAAAATGGGGAAGTCATCCACATGTATATTTTATCTATCAAAACTAATAATTGTTCATAAGTAAAAGTCAAAACATAAAGTATTTCACAAAAAACGCTAACCTAAGTGACAACAAAAATAAACCCAGAGTTTTGTCTTATGTTTAAAAAAAATGTCATAATACTAGTTGGAACAAAAATCGCAAACGTAGGCTTCACACTCTTCTGGATCTACACCAGCGCAGGCCTCATGGCACCATTTCTGACATGAGCCGCACATTATCCATCCCTCCTCAGATTTAGATTTTCAAAAAACTTCGCCACAAATCAGGCAAAGAGTATCGTCTCCACTATATGATGATTCTGAGGAATCGGGTTCTGGACTTGGTGTCTTCTGCCTTTGCTTAGAAACAACTTTTTTTTTCTTTTCAGGTGCAGTTGCAGTTGCTTTCTTGCATATTTTTCTTTTGAGAACCTTTTCTGCAACTTTTCGCTCAGGAGTGGATTGTAAAGCTAACTCATTTTTGTATGGACTATTTGTTAAAATAGCCGTTGTTCCTTTTCGACAATTCTGTTTCGGCCCATCCTTTTTTACAACTTGCGGCAGTTTCATCACTTCTCTTGGACTCACTAGAAAACTTGTGGAATGGTCATGGTCTTGCATTGATTCTATGGAAAGCACGGGGTCGTTTTGTGGTGTTTGCATTCTTTGAGCTGTTCCAGACGTTCCAGGTGTATCACAAATCGAGATGGTACAATGTTGATTTATCAAAGATGCTGGATTATCGAGTCCCAAGTCATGGACATCACCAGTAACGTGTAGTTGTAGATTGAGTGGGAAAATCCCTGTTTTTCTAAAGCCCTTGACTGCTGTATCAACGCAAGCAGCCTTTTGGAATGCCCGACTATACAGCTTCCCAACTTGATAAATTGAGATAGGTCACCTAGGGTGTAACCGAGACCATTTGCGCACTTCTTCTGAATAATAGTGACTTAAAGGTGCCATAAATGAGACATCTAAAGGTTGCATCCAATGTGTGCAATGTGGCGGAATGCACAGCAATATGACATTGTTCTCACGGGCCAGGTTAATAAGGTGTAGATTCTTGGTGTGTGTTGCGTGACCATCCAGCAATAAAAGAATAGGCCTATCTTTAGAAGGCCTTGTAAAATCTATGAACCTTTGAAACCACTTGAAAAATATATCCTTCTGCATCCAGCCGGAAGGGTGGTATTCTGCGGTGGTTCCAGGTAGAGTATCATCAAGAAGTTCTGATTTTGCTCTAACTCTAGGGAATACAAACATGCTGGGCATAAAATTTCCAGCTGCACTCATGCATGTTTCCACTGTTACGAGAGTTCCTCTCTCGGCAGAGGCCAATCCTCCCACTTGCCGTTTCCCACGCAGTCCTAGAACTTTTGATATTTTCTTGAGGACTGTGGTAATCCCTGTCTTATCTATGTTACATATGCACGCTGGAGCAAAGTTGCATCTGTCATACAAATCTGATAACAGTTTGAAAAACTCTGCCACAGTCACTTTATTGAATCCCATGGTGCGAGCAAGGGATGTTGCTTCTGGGGTGCGTATTTTCAATTGTGGATGTCAGCTTAAAAATCCATACAACCATGCCTTCCCCGCCATTTCTTTTTCTCGGTTGAAATGATGTGCCAAATTATTCCTTTCCGCCAAATCATATGCTAAAAGGCATAATTCATTCAAACTTAAACCAAATAATCGAGCTTCCATTGCAAGAATGTGTTCAACAAGTTCATTTTCTTGATCTTCACTGAAAACAAGCTTAAGCCTACCAAGTCCTACAAAAAAAATGAAAATAATAATTAAGTAAATTAACTTAGTTAATGCCACAAACCTTTCGTTGCAGCATTATCAACAGCAGCTCCATCTCGCACTTTACGAACTCGGCGCTCTAGCGTGGTTTGTAGAACATGAAAAGTTTGTGCTGCCCTTTTATAACCCATTTGAACATTTATCACTTCTTGTATTGCATTTTTCACGTTCTGCTCATCCCAAGACTGGCGAGTTGAAATACGTTTGTATTTCGAAGGCATATCGACGGAACAATGAATCTATAATAAAATTGTGAAATTATACTGACTGATATCAACTTCAACAATTTGCAATTGCTGTCGGGTCAAACGGGGTACCCCATTTTGGCAAACCGTCTGGTAGCCCATTTCACCCGACAAGCTCTTTTCTTAGTGAATTCTATTGATCACACAAAAAAATTAAAAGTATGCCATTGTTTTTACACCATTCAGTAGCTAAAATAATACTCTTTCCAAATGTGTACTTATCTCATAAATAATCTATAAGATTAAGTTTGTAACACACACTAAAAACATCAGTCGTACCGCGCAGCCAAACTGGCAAGAACAGTCACTCTGCAGAGGCAATACTATACGTACGAATGCTGTCAAAATAGCGTCATCTGCTAATGTTTGGGAGTAGTTTCGATGGATAAGGTTTTCAAGTAGATTCCTGCAAATATGTGGCTGGAATAGCAACTACCCCGTTTTATCATACTGTTACAGGCCAATCGAGCCTTTTCGACGATTCGTAACTAGCTTGATGGAAAAGGCCTACAGCTTAGCTCAGAGGAGTATGGGGAGTTCACGGAAAATCGCTTATGGGAGAAAATCTTTAGTTGTGTACCGGGCGAGTCAAAATAAGTGGGCGCCACCTTCCAAGTCCAGCTGATTGTAGGTCCTCGTGGAAGGCCGAGAAGCCAACAGCTTACGGGAATGGAACTTACCGTGATCGTGCCTCCACCTATATATTTAAAGCTTGCAAAATTCTTACGCCAGCAAGTACAAAAGACACAATAAGAGACAGTAAATTTTAAAACACATATAATGAAATGTTTGACATATGACAATACAACGAAATGACAAGTTATAACACAAAAAGTTTGAATTACAGAATTTTAATTCTTGGACGTTCAGAAAAACTCGCCGCTGTTGACGCACAATATTTATGTTGTAACGAATCTGTGTGGCCAATGGCGTAGAGTTTACAGGAGAATTACAACATATAAAACAAAATTTCTCTCATACTTTATGCTTCAAATACAGTCCGCGACTAAAGGTCGCTTCCTGTTTCCACATACCAAAAAAAGATTCAATGATATTGAATTTTGCAAGTTGCACGTAGGCTTTCGCTTCACAAAACACAAAATTTTATTTTTTACTTTGAACTTCCGCTGCGAGGCAGGCACAACTGTGGAGGGTTGATTTCCCAAAAGCAGGAAAATATGTTGAACGATAGTAGCAGCAGCCACAAGACCGGCGCTGGGCTTCGACATTCATCCGCCGAACGGCGATGGGCCAATTCGCAAAGAATTGCCTTTTACTGGGGTCGAATCAAGTTATTCCTACTAAATCCGGCAGTAGCCGTTGGTTTGTTTATACCCCTTGGTAATAAAACAGCGATACGGAACACACATAACAGATAGGTACCCCTTAACAAAACTCAAAAGCCGACACTTGCAGCACTCGATATAATTACGGCCCTCCTCTAGAGATGTAATTTTGGGAAGGTCCGGAGCCGAGACAGGTGGAAGATCGCCTGGCTTCAAAAAATGTAAAGGGGATCCAAGGATCGTACATTATAGTATATATAGTTTACGGTCCTTGAAGGGGACCTGCATTCTCTAAAACCATTGCACCACATTTCGAAACATTGCGCAAAAGTTCCAGAAGGAATGTCTAACACGTGCAACGTCGAGATCAGCACTTCCGGGAATTGGGTCGGCAGAAAATCAGCCTACAAAGGAAACTTTCAAAGCTTAAGGGAACCGGCCTTCCATAACTCAATTTTCAAGACAAAACAAAATAGCGAGAATGGTAACCCAAAATAAGACTGCAATTAAAATAACGATACTAATTCTGACGAAGCGGCAAACAAATTAAGAAATTAATTCATATAAAGCGGCACATCCTAAAATGAACATAACAATACTACCCCGTTTTATCCAACTCACCCCTACTTGGAAGGGTTTGTCTTCTTCATCTTTTAGATAGGCCAGTGGCCTGTTTATTCCAGTGAATTTCTCCATCTTTTACGGGGTCGCCCTGGTTCTGTCTTCCCATTTGGTAACGGGTCTCTGGATATCCTGACTATCCTGTTGTCTCGCATTCTGGATATGTGGTTGTTCCATTCTGTGCGTCTTCTGGTGGCCCAGCTGTTTCCATTTCGGCTGCTTCCAGTATTCGTCTTGTTTTTATCGTATCTGCCCTTGTTTCTACAACATATGTCAAAATTGGTCGTTTTTTTTAGAAGGGTTTATGAAAGGAATATTTTCTTAATATATAGTCTGTTCCTATATCTAGTATAAACAAATAGAAAATAGGTTTGAGGACCGCTTGTTGCCATATAGACAATCTTTCATGCTTAGAATGAAGTAAATTAAACTGGTATAATGAATATGGATGATAAGGGCTGGTTCATTCACTGCCCCAATGTTACAGGCCAATCGAGCCTTTTCGACGACCCGTAAACAAACGAATGGAAAAGGCCTACAGCTTAGCTCAGAGGAGTAGGGGAATTCGTGAAAATCGCTGATGGGAGAAAATCTTTAGTTGTGTACAGTGCGAGTCAAAATAAGTGGGCGCCACCTTCCAAATCCAGCTGAATGTAGGTTCTCGTGGAAGGCCGAGAAGCCAACAGCTTACAGGAACGGAACTTACCGTGGTTGTGCCTCTTCCTATATATATTTAAAGCTTGCAAATTTCTTACACCAACAAGTACAAAAGACACAATGAGAGGCAGTAAACTTTAAAAC
This sequence comes from Limonius californicus, assembly GCA_014611495.1. Taxonomy (NCBI): domain Eukaryota; kingdom Metazoa; phylum Arthropoda; class Insecta; order Coleoptera; family Elateridae; genus Limonius; species Limonius californicus. Next base: position 14,984 of record JABXWE010005810.1, on the reverse strand, counting down.
ACATATAATAAAATGGTTGAATATGACAATACAACAAAATGACACGAGTTATAACGCAAACAGTTTGAATTACATGGTTAAAATTCTTGGACGTTCAGAGAAGTGGACTCGTCGCCACTGGTGCAAAGAGATTTACGTTTTGCAATCAGCTACGAAACACCAATAACGCTGAAGTTCACAAAAATAGAGTATAATCTAGTAGTTTTATTTTAAAACAAATTAACACCACATATGGCGACTGAAGGTCCTTTTTTCTTGTGATTACATGAAATTAAGTTTGAAGTCTGCAAGTTAATGCGACAACACAACACAAAACTGTTTTTACCTTGAATTTCGCTGCGAGGCAGGCACAACTTTGGAGGGTTGATTACCAAAAGCAGGAAAATATGTTGAACGATAGTAGCAGCAGCAACAAGACCGGCGCTGGGCTTCGACATTCATTCGCCGAACGGCGATGGGCCAATTTGCAAAGAATTGCCTTTTGTTTTGGTTGAATCAAGTGTTTCCCTTTTAAATCCGGCAATAGCCGAAGGTCTGTTTATTAGCCCTTGGTAAAACAGCGAAACGGAACACATATAACGGATACCCCTCGAAAGAAAAACCCGAAAGCCGCCCCTGCAGCACTTAAAATAATTACGGCCCTCCCCCAGAGATGTAATTTTGGGAAGGTCCGGAGCCGAGACAGGTGGAAGATCGACTGCTTAAAAATGTAACGGGATTTGTGCCCTCCCAAAAGATATTGCACCATATTACGAAACCTTACGCAAAAGTTCTGGAAGGAATTTCTAACACGTGAATTCTGGGAAGCGTTCGAGGTCGAGCGCGGAAAAAACAAGAGTCTGCAATTTTGACACAAAGAAACTGTTAACATCTCAAGCTTCGAAAGACAAAACAAAATAGCGAAACGGTAACCCAAAATAAGACTTCAATTAAAATAACGATATTAATTCCTACGAAGCGGCACACAAATTGCGGAATTAATTCAAGTGTAGCGGCAAATTTGAGAAGTACATAACACCAAGCATAAACCGATTGTTTAAATTCCAGTTTGCTGAAGATGGTGTTCATTTGTGATATTGTGACCTTAAAAAATGACACACGATTTATTTAAAAATTAGATAGATTATAAAGAAATTTAATTTATTCATCTGCTGCTTTGAACCAGTTTTCTCCTTTTCCTTAATAAAATCCCTTAAATGATCCGATTTTGAAGCAGCACCACTAATTTGTAAGACAAACTTTTCTTTTATTTCTAGGATTATTTTGTACTTCTACCTGAGGACTTCTACTTGGCCACAATTCTTAACCAGAAAGTGGAAGAACCCTGTCTTATTGGACAAAATAAACTGTGCCGCGACTACAGCTATCCCAATACATCATCTTTCGATATGAGCTGGGGAAGTGGTGGTTTTGTGGTTTATGGAAGCAGCATTAATTCCCTGACCGAGTACTACGACAACACTGAGGTAATATATTAAGCAAGAAGAAAAATACCTTTAAAAAAGATTATTTTCTGCATTTCAGCATCTTAATGAGTTACAAATAACAAACAGGATTCCTTTGCTTAATACTCTCCAACCAGAAATTGCCTATAATATTACAGTCAGCAAACCAGGGCGTTATGTGATTGTCATCAATTACATAACTCCAATTAATGATCAGCGCACGCACGCACTTAATGTTGATACTGTTGCACAAAATGGAAAGAGCAGCGGATTGGTTATTTTCTATGCCTGTCCATACAGGGCAGTTTGCAGACAAGCTGTAACGGATAAACAGAGCGGTGTTGGTGTCCATCTAGTTGATGGCAATTCAATCAAGGTCACAATTCAGGTAGGTACAATAAAAATCATCAGTGTGTTGATTGGGTGGGATAAGCTGTAGGAGCTTAGGTGTACGGTCAAGTGGCTCCATTATATCCTAATGAGTGCAGAGAAATTGTTTCCTACCACTGGGATTGTAGGAAACGGTTTGATGAAGAATGAAGAATTTTTTTTAATGAGTTCTATTAATGCTGTATTTCAGAGTGTAAACGCAAATCTTGGAATTCATTCCATAGTGGCTATACCAGTAGAAGAATGGTCACTGGATTACATAAAACCGAAGCCCGTGTGTATACGTAAAAATGGAACATGCATTTCTTCCTCATATCCCACTCCTCCTGAATCTAAAAAGGTGCAGTTCGAACAAGATGCTGAAATTGAAGGAGGTCCAAAACCTACTGTCTACAGAGTTTCTAACACCACCTCCTACATTTATTTAAGCAGTTCAGAAGATATGATTGATTTGCATGCTAAAGTGTGGTCCCCGGGAACTTACAAGTTTATAGTACAGTATTTCCAACCCAATTTCCCCGGTAATATTGGCTAATATTGCAATGAATTACTGAACGATTAATTTTTATTTTAGAATTTGATTTGGACGTGATTCTGCAAAATGGAGAATTTTATGAGGCCACTTTGCCAGTCCCACATTGCCCGTCCCACTCGGGTTGCAGAGCTTTGGTTACTGAACTTGATGGAAACACTAGATTCACCTTAACAGAGAACTTTATGATTACTCTTAAGGTGACCTGATTATTATAACATATTGACTGTTGTGGTTAATATAAATTTAGAAACAGTATTAAAACCATTAAAAAATTTTTTTGCATAGAAGTGACTTTACTTAGTTGATAATTTAATCAGTGATGATGATATATTATAATTCGTATCTGTTACAGCTACCAAACCACAAGAATGTCTACTTGGACTACTTATTGATAGTACCCGTAGACCTATACACACACCGAATACTAGAAGAAGACACTTTAGACAGGTCTGGTGAATTTATTGCTACCTGTGGAAGCAACCACTTCAATATCAACACTGCTCAAGATGGTATGAAAACTATTCTGCACTTCATAACATTGTCCGAAAATTTGTTTTCCTCTATTCTACAGGGTTCTGTCGTGATTCTGTGTTTTCAATCACTGCTTCCCATAACAACGGAGCTTTACCTTGCGAATGTGACTATGATGGTTCACTGAGTTTCGAGTGTGATAGATTTGGTGGGCAATGCCCTTGTAAGGATAACATAATCGGCAGACAGTGTGAAGCCTGTAAAACAGGTTATTATGGTTTCCCTGACTGCAAACCGTGTAATTGTCCATCTACAGCCCTTTGTGAAACATCAACAGGTGTGTATTCTTTAATTTGTTTTGAAACGTAAGCGTAATTCTATTTGAATTTTATACAGGCCGCTGTATTTGCCCGACCCATGTGATGGGCGAACGGTGTGACCAGTGTGTGCCCTACACTTACGGATATGATCCAATCATTGGCTGTGAAGAATGCAAGTGTAATCCTCTAGGTGTTGATAACAATTTGCAGTGTAATTTGCTGAATGGAAGTTGCACGTGAGTATATATAATATTATAAAATGTTTTACTTCTATTTAGTTTTTGCATAAACATTTACCATTGCTAGTACCAGCATCCCATTAGTCATGTTTATAGGTTGTAGTATTGTTAATTAAATTATGTACGTCGATATTCAGGTAAAGTTATTCCTAGTTAATTTTCCTAGCAGGGGTCTCCAAACTACGGCCCGCAGGCCAAACGCGGCCCGCAAGCACCACCAATCCGGCCGCGGGCCGGACATACCCGGTATCCGGCCTGCCATAGTTTATTTTGATTACATTGTAAAATTTACAATGTAAGTAAATCATACAAAATAATAATCAGACATTTTTATTTAATGACCAATTAAGAAACACAATAACTGACATACATAACGAAATTGAACATTTTAACTGTAATTAACGATATGAGAATTATCCTAGAAACTTACAATAAGTGACATACATAGGTAATTCACATAATGAAATTAAACATTATAATTATGATTAATGAGATTTATGTAGCTGTAACTTTCCACTGACAATTGTTTGCAGTTGTGGATCAAGTTTACTAGTGGAAATTATCAGCAGCGACTTCAATTCCTCATCAGTTAATTTGGATCTCGACACCGTAAGATAAAGGAGGAATTGATAAAGAAAGAAAGAAAGAAATATGACCCGAAGGTTGCGTTAACGCGGCGTCTCTCTCCCACGAAGATTGATCACTATGGGAGAGTAGATCAATAACCCCCCTCACGGGGGAGGCCCTTACCCAACAATGGGATGATGCGGGCTAATAAAGAAAAGAATAAAGAAATATTTTTTGTATATTTCATTTTGGAGAATGTTTTTTCACACAGATAAGTAGTGCCGAAAGCGGAAAAAAAACCACGAGCAAATTTATGCAACTGATCAATGATGACTTTAAATATTTTTTTTTTAAATATCGCTGCACTACAAATCAATCACTTCCATTTGATGTTCTGGGGCAAGGGTTTCTATATCGGCGTTAAAAGGATTTTGAAAAATCTTGATATCGTTTGCAATTGCATCAAAATCTGAAAAACAAGACTCAAAATTTATTTTTAAAGCACCCAAAGCTTCAATTGCAAAATCTACCCGAAATGGAGTCTCAGTTTGCTGACTGAGAATGTTTGGTATGTATTAAAATGCGTGAAACATTTTTTGTTCAGTTGAGATTGAAACAAAACAATTTTTTGTCCAAAGGACTTAATATGAGTGTCTAAATCAGGCAGAAGCTGGATTTCTCCTTGTAATTTTAAATTAACGTCATTCATATGTTTAGTTAAATCTGTATAAAATGATAACTTTCATAACCACTCACTGTTCTGTAACTCAGCCAGAGGACGTTCCCTTTCATTCAAGAACATTTCTATTATTGCTCGGAGCTCAAAAAATCGCGTTAGAACTTTTCCGCAGCTAATTCAGCGTGCAGTATAATATGGTGGGTCATTTTCTCTAATCTCTTCAATAAACTCGCGGAATTGACTATGATTGAGCGCATTTAATCTGATATAATTGACAGCTGACATAACTGGCTTTAAAACTTCTGACAGATCGAAGCATTTTCCGCATAAAGACTGTTGATCAATGATGCAATCTACGATTAATGGTTTTGAACCACCGTCATTTTCTACGGCCAACGATACCTTTATTTTTCCACACATGTTTTTGCCACCATCAGTAGTGATACACTTTTCAGTTTTTCCATTGAAGATTGTTTTTCTGAACAGCATTTTCAACTCCTTTAAAAATATCTTCTCCAGTGGCCGTGCCGTGAATGCTATGAACGTCAAGAAGCTCTTCATCTCTCTCTCTCTCTTCGTCAGACATTGTTGGTCCAGTATTGGACATAGTCCTCCCCAGTGTTTTTCCATATATGTCGGTCTCTTGCCAATCTAAACCATTGGCGTCCTCCCACTTTTCTGATGTCATCTGACCACCTAGCTAGGTTTATTTTTGTTAACTCTTCCTCTAGTTCTGTTAACCTATCTTCTTTGACCAATGATTGGGCATTATACGTTGCCACTTTCATTTTACAATTTTGGCGTCCTGTAGCTGGTGGGTGCTTTGAGATTATCGAGTTCTTGCCTCCCCCAGAATCCATGGGGCGGACTGGCCTATTGTCAATGTGAGATTCTGGCCGCTTTGCCCTACTCACCTGGGGTATTCTTGTTGTAGAGCTCGACATATTCATTCGATAAAGGGGGTTATTGGCTATTGAAACGCCATGCTGGCCCTGCATGTTGGCGAATTAGTGGTGACGTATCTTACTAAAGCCGTATGCGCTGCCGTTGCTTCGATGATGGAGAGGTCCTCCTCCACGGCACTAAGACGACATCCCACATTCAATCTCGTCTAAGAATCTATGCACTCAGGAACTGTGTCAGTGGCCTATTACCATAGCTTCATGTTGTCACAAAAACCATTAATTCCCTCCAGGGAAGTTGTTTCCAATGCTGCTAGTTTTGGTCCACTCTGGATATTTTATTTCTTCTAGCAACCCCGGACGAGAGGCTCTTCATACACTTGATAATGTTTATATATCCCTCGAATAAAAAGTAACACCTGAGCAGTATCTGAAACATCTGTTGACTTATCCAGGGCCAAAGAGAACCAACTAAGTGTCGATTTTTGTCAGACAATTGAGTTAATATATTTTCTGCAATATCATCTACTCTTCGAGCCATAGTGTTTGCTGACAAACTGATGTTTTTAAATAAATTAGCTTTTTCTGGACACAGTAAATGGTTTCCCATATTCTGCTATTGAATAAGCCACGCGGAAAGTAGCACCAGTTGCTGCTTCTTGTTCAGCATTTACTTTCTTAAACAACAATTGTTGAAATTTCAACCGGCGTTTCAAAGATTCATATTTTTCTAACCGTAGGCTTCCTGTAAATGTGGAGTAATTCTGAGAATGTTTAGTCTCATAATGACGTTTTATATTGCATTCTTTGAGGACTGATATTGATTAATTGCAAATTATACACATTGCCTTATTACTTGACTCAATCACGAAATATTGATATCCCCATTGCTCTTTAAATGTTCTGCACTCACTATCTATCTTTCGTTTCTTTTCCATATTTATACAAATCTACACAAAAGGGACGTAACTTCATATCAAAATAATGCCAATTAATACCATTAGAGTAGTTGTTCTGATGTAAACAAAATGCACTGAATTTATCTTTAAGACACTTTTAATTAAATTAAACACTCACAATTAAACACACTGTATTTTCTCTAAGAAACTATAGTCACAAAACACACTAGTCGCACTATATTTCGCTTTTCAGATCGCACTTGTCGCTCCGAATTCAAACTTTGTAATTGTCCAACTCTCGGTTGTCCCCCGTATTTGTAGCACGCGTCATCGGTGCGTAGAACATATTCGAAAACTCTCGAAAGTATTTGAATCTTCCAGACAAGCTATCACGCAGCAGAACTTTTCCAGAACATGCTCTAGCTGTGCTACTCGCTACAAGATGCCGTTGTATACTTCGACTAACCAAGCATAATTGACGTTTTTGCGTAATTCCGCCGCTCCCCACAAGATGGCGCTGTACTACTGTAGCTTTGCCACGTCCTGCACTTAACTTCTCTACTCTCCGCAAGATGTCACTACTATACATTTAGCATGGTGGAAAATAGTGGTAACAATACGTAACGTACAGCACGCGCATCGGCTATCTCCGCCGCAATGAAATGTCCTTGACACTTGCCTGTAAGTACCAACCGAAATTGCGAACGAAGCGGAGTCCATCCTCGCGCCCTGCGCCGTAGATATCTCACCCGCCTACTAGTCCCACTACGAAAATTTGCGCGTAATTCAAAACTACAGTATGTTGGTATGATGAGCTAGCTAGGTCTTGGCCCTAGAGGCTTGGTGGATGAGTCAGTGTGGGCCTTAGGCTAAACAATTTGGAGACCCCTGGTTTACCATATCTAGATATGTGTTTAAACAAAAACAATTATGCGGACTATTTGTTAAGTTCTTCTTGTGGTTATTCTCCTCCTAGTGGATAATATAATTATGACTATCTACCTTCCCTATATTTTATACTTCCTTATCATTTTCCACCCTAATTCTGCAATTTTCACTATTCAAAACTTTTCATTTTTCATTTAAAAGGTGCAAGAGAAATATTGTGGGCCGTAAATGTGATACTTGTCAAGCAGGCTACTTTGCCTTTCCCTACTGTGAAATCTGTGAATGTGATCTGCGCGGCACCACAGAAGAAATCTGTGACCAACAGTCTGCAGAATGCCTGTGCAAGAAGCATGTTACAGGCCCAGCCTGCAATCTGTGCAGAGAAGGCAGTTACAACTTGCAGAGCAACAATGCAGAAGGCTGCACGGAGTGCTTCTGTTTTGGAAAAACTACACGCTGCTCGAGTTCTAACCTGGCACAAACGTTTTTGCTAATAATGGAAAATTGGAAGCTGGTTGCCGTTAATGAAACCACCAAAGTAGAAATAATGCCTTTGAACGTGAGCGTTCTTGAAGCTGCGAGAAACAGCATTGGTGCTGATTTTACCGCTGATAATTTGAAAGATAAACTGGTTTACTTCTCTGCACCGCAGGAGTATTTGGGATCTAAATTGACTTCCTATGGAGGATTTCTCAACTACACCATTTTCTATACCATTGGATTGGCAGGTGAGTAACCTTTTAATTTTTTTTTAGTAAGACTAGTCAAAATATTATTAAAATCGCGTTAATATCTGTGGTTTCTATTTAAAAATATGCTAAACTCAAGTTGCCCTTAGTCTGCGTGCACGTCATCAGTTATTTTGTGACGTCACAGCTTACTACGTTTACACAGCTAAAAATGAAAGTATGCAACTAAAAATCTTAAACTGTATTTCACATAACACGCAAAATGCGAATTCGTTTTCAGAGCGACATGTGAACATTAAAAAAGAGGGCCCGAACTCGAAGGATACAAAATCCCTAGTTTTTATGTAGGTTCGAATTTTACACAGAAACTATGAAATGTTAAAAATCAAAATTACAACTGTTGCGACTACGTTACACGACTTTACGAATAAACATGATTTTAGTCCGTAATATATTAAAAAAAAACAGAATTTTTTAGTTTTTTAGATTTGGCACTAGCAATAGTAAATAACTAGTAATTGATGACGTGCACGCAGACTAAGAGCAACTTTACTTTACATTAGTTATTTATACTATATAAAATACATTTCAAACATGTAAAATTATTTTCTGATATCTGAAATTAATTCATGAGAAAATAAAACCAAATATTTTAAATTTCACGCATAATAAAAATAGGTTTTAATACTTAGCATTATATGGCATTTGAATTGGGAATAGCTTGAACATTAAAACTATTACATTATAGTTACCAGTTGCGCGCGAAATGTGATTGGTAATTAAGGGGGGGGGGGTTATACCATTCCCCAGAAATCGTTAAACTGAAGGGGGCAAAACACGAGGGGAAAGGAAAAGAATGAAAGAATAGGATGGGGTAAAAAGGGAAAGGGTAGAGCAGACTGGGAAAGGGTGGGGCGAGGGATAAAAATGAAATTGGGAAAGGGAAGAAGAAAGAAGGAAAAAAAGATGAGTAAATGAGAGAAGCAATAGGAAAGAAGAACGAGGGAATGGGAGCCAATGTCAGTGCAAAAATGAATTTTTTGTGGTCATATTCACTCGAGAGGTTTTGGGCAGGTTACCACCACGTAGCATCGTAGTACTCGGAACGCTGTATGCAACAGCGGAAACTCCGTCCTCGTACGTTGTTTGGTTACGGAGTTACGGCGCTCCAAGTAAAACACTTAGCGCCTCCTGGCGGCTGACCGCGTAAATTGGAACCGCGCTACCAAGTAGTATTCGCGACGCTCTTCCCAACGGCGCAAGCCGCATTTCTCTAGCTCGTCTTTTTTTGGAAAATGCAAGGTTCGGAAAATATTTGATTTTTTCGGAAAAAACTCCAAAATCCGTATACACGTTTCGAACCGGAAACGGTCGCCGGGGGAAAAAGCAACGAGATATCCTGATGCGGTTTTCACAGGCGGGCTTGAAAGACGTGCCGCTACCGTCTGGCAATTGCTCAAAATAAGGCTACCGTTTCTAATTTCCGGTTTCGGCATTTTTTGCCTTGAAGATAATTGTATTCGATTTCGACAATGAAGCTCTTGACCAAAATTATAGAGCAAAGATGGATATCCCACCTCGCAATCGCAAGCGGCATCGACAACTCGACAATGCGTCCCCAAAGAAGGTCAATTTGAATACTTTGGCAGGGCGGCACTAAATATTTTCCTCGGGCTGTTTTTTCACTCGAGTCGTTAGCTACGATGATTGACTACCCGGCATAAAAAATCGTCCTGGTCGGTGGAGTTACTACCCGTCAAAGTCGGCGAGTGCGCCCGCTCTCTTCCACGGCCGCCGTTTCTGCGCACGCAGGCCGATCGAGATGCGATTCCACCAGCTTACGGTAGGGCATGTCCCCCGACAGTTCGCCGAGTTTGAGCCGTTTCCGTTAAAAAATAAAAACTGTTTCGGGAGAGGAAATTTTTTTCGAAACCGTTTTTTGGGGGCCGTGGTACAAAAAGTTTCGGGCTGGGGTCGCACCCGCATACAGTTAACGTCCGATTACCGAAAAGTCCGCGCCGAACTCTACCATTCTCTCGGATTGGTCTTTCCGAGTCGAATAAATTCGAAATGACCCGCTCCCCCAACCCTCTACATTTCTAGAATTTTCGCGCCTTTCTAATTTTTGAAGGTTTTTTATTTTTTAGATTTTACGCCCCTTTCCAAGCTTCGCGCGTTGTTACAATCGGCTGAACTGGAAATAGTGGCGAAAATTCCAGAGGGGGGTCAAAGTCACATTAAAATATCCACATGGCTATTTCAATTGCTGTAATAAAGTGTGCACAAACTAAAATAGAAAAATTTGTTTAAATATTTTGTTGCAATATATAACAAAATTTTTAAGATCTGAACTACAGTATAGCCGGCTTATATTACAACATAGTTAAAGTGGTGTTATTTTATTATAATTTTTGGAAACTGTTACAAATAAGAAAAGTGTATAATATTACCAGTGAAATTTTTCTGCTGCGTTATTAAAAATCTGTCACTACAACAGAACTAAAAATCCTATGGTGATAACCGTATTATATGCGTGTCATCATCATCATCATCATCTGACATGGAGCCGACTCGAGGGTCAATCCTGGATTACGCCAGGCCCACCCCATGCCACTAGGTGGGTAGGGATTTAATGGATAGGTCGGGTGGGATATTGCACAACGTTAGCATGTCTGCAATGCATACCGCAATTAATTAGATTAAATTTTACCATTCGTTTATTACTTTAGAAGTTGCAATTCCCTGGACCTAAATTACCCTTAATATACTCTACTTTGCAATTGAATGTGAGATATTTGTAATTTTAGGCTTTAGCCTCCTTTGTTAGGTTGTCCTAAGTTGACCCCCATCAGCCTTCCAGACAGTCAGCAAAATACTAAACGCGACTATTTTATTCCAATCAGGAATGAGTCCCTTGATTGAAGCTATGCTTGACTGCCTGTTGCCGCCGAGAAATATTTTCTTGGAAGTTGACCTCAATTGGGAGTATTATCCTCGATTTTAATTTTTATGGCCGTTTAACAAGAGTTTCAGTTTTTGGTTGCGACGGCTTGAAAATGTCTCTACCTGCTTCCTACCCTTGTCGTTTGTACCCAAAATGCGCCCCTAGATGCCTATCCGCTTATACAGTTTTGCATTCATTTGCTACGCAATGCCCCCGTTTTAATTTCTATTTATAATTTTATTTTATTTTATTGCCTACAAATACTACCAGACTAGAAATGACTATTTAAGCCTTCAAACATTTATCTTTTACTGCGTTTCCTGCTTTTCCCTCCGTCCTGTTGTTTTCTTTGTCGGTCGCGTATCTTTCACCTTTGATGGATCGTCAGGTAGAGCCGGTCGAGTTCCTACCTTCCTAGGTTCGTATACACACGCACTGGAACCTGATAGTTTGCACCCAAAACACTTTTTTTAAATCTCGCTAAGCAATCTTGCTCGAGAGCGCCCAAAATAAGCCCGTTCCCGAGCGCGTCACCAACGCAAGTCGTGATAACTATATTGTATGCCTGGAATAACGAATTAATTTCAGATAACATTAATCCATTGCAGATATGTGAAATGCATTTCACATATAAATAATTCATTTCACATGTCTTAACAGAACTGATCTTAGTAAAAAACAGAACTGCTTACCATATAGCTGCGTTATTGTAGGTATGTGAGTAATAACAAGAACTGCTTTTTTCACAGGTAAAGCAGTAAGTGGTGCAGACGTGATCTTAGAAGGCGCGGGAATGTTACTAATACACACAAGTGTTGAACAGCCTGCTGCTGCAATTGATTACTCTGCTAGCCTGCAACTAGTCGAATCCAATTTCCATTTCTTGAGTGGAATACCCGTGAGGCGAGAACACATAATGGTAGTTTTGCATGATTTGAAAGGGATTTATCTCCGAGCTACATACTGGACAGCTAGTGTTACGACTAAGTATGAGGACGACCAAAATCATCTTACATGTTATAATAAATTTCATTCTTGTAGGTTATCAAATGTGGCCATCGATGATGCAGTGCCTCGCCAGTACATCAATGCTGATCCAAGAACTCTTAAAAAAGCCTCCTCAGTTGAACAGTGTCAATGCCCACCAGGGTATAACGGCCTCTCGTGTGAATTTTGTGCTCCCGGTTATTACCGAATAAGCTCAGGCCCGCACGGTGGTTATTGTGTGCCTTGTCAGTGCAATGGGCATGCTGATGAATGTGATGTAAATACTGGCATATGCATTGTAAGTAAAAAAAAGGGTAAATTTGCAAGTAATTTAATTTATGTTTAATAATTTGCAGGGTTGCAAACATAACACAAGAGGAGACCACTGCGAGCAGTGTGATGTGGGCTACCATGGTAATTCTTTGCTGGGAACTCCCATGGACTGCTTGATATGTGCTTGTCCACTTCCAGTGGCATCCAACAAGTATGTCATTAATTTCTGGGGTTTTTGTAGTTAAACATTGTTACTTGATCCACAGTGCGTGTTAAGGCTCTGAGAACAAATGATGGTGCTTTTATTAATGAAAATATCAAAGTATAATTAACCAAAGATATACAGATTTATACACTAAAAATTTTGGCTCATTACTGTAGTGTTAATTATTTATTGTTTAGTTATTTATGGTGCAGTGTTCCAGCTTGATAATGTGTCATTCTCAAGCGTTTTCTTCATAAGTTTTTGATTTAATTAGATGCAGTAAATAGTGAGTCATTTCAAATGAATGGGCTTGTCAACAAAGTTCTAAAATAATAGGTTGCTTTGCTTAATTGTTTTGAGCATTAAAACAATCACTACTTGGTCAATATTTAAAATAATTTATCTTTCAATGAATGTACCTACCCCACACTTTCAGTGGATTCTGCTTAATCGGGACACAGTAGGACTAGAAAATTTTGGCTCAATTGAGCAGCGGTCTCAATTAAGCCATGTTCTACACAAAATTAAAGAATGAGTGTTTTTCTTAGACTTTAGTCAATTCTTGAATAACAGAAAAATCATTTGCAGCTAGCCGATGAGGACTTGTGTTAAGTGGCCGACTTAATTTTTTCCAGTAAAACAATTTTACTTGAAAGTGTCGAAGCTTTTCTTATAATCTTGGCAAGAGTTACAAATTTTTAAATAAAATTGTGAAAAACTTAGTCTACCACAGTACTATAGGTCGCATTTTAGGTGTAGCTGTTAGTAAATATTTACAAAATAGCAGTTTCTAAACATAAGTGGCACATAAATCTTTGTTAACAAATTTTATGTTAAATGTTACAAAAAAAAATTAGTTTTGTGGCCGTTTTTAAGATGCAAACCAAATCTAGCTTTCGTATTACATTATCCAAGTTCTGTACCAATCATAATTTATTTTTGATCAATTTGTGTTTTATTTAATTTGTTTGGCTGAAATGTTTTTTTTTTTATTTGCAGTTTTGCAAGTGCGTGTGAACTAAGTGCAGATGGTGAAAAAATTAGCTGTGAATGTAACCAAGGCTACTTTGGAGCGAGATGTCAATCTTGTGCAGCTGGATATTATGGAAGACCTGAGATTATGGGTTTGTAGTTTTTATCGAGGATATGACCAAATTGAATTAGAATTTATTTGAATAAAATTCAGTCTAATACCACTCGTGCTTGTTATGATGACTATTAAGTATTAATCTTGTGTTTCCAAACTGAAAATTATTTTTCAAAAAATTGGTATTGGGTAAAATGGTATTTGGAACAAATATTACATTAATAACAATGTTTTTATATCTATAGTTTTATAATTCGTAATGAAAAACTTTTCTACAGGCAGAGTAAAATAATGGCTCCTTTTTTTTGTCTATGTCATAGTTGGGTTTAGTGTTTTCATTCTAAGTTCGATATGTTTATCCTAAATACTCTATATTCATAACTTTAGAATAGTCATCATTAGTTACAGCATGTTCATCATAAGTTCAGTATTACATCCTGAATGTGGTAAATTCATGCTAAATTTGGTACATTCATATTAAATTTAGTATATTCCTTTTATGTGCACTGTATTCGTACTAAGTTATGTGTGTTCGACTTAAATTCGACATGTCAATCTTATGTTAGGTATATTTACAGTAAGTTCACTGCAGTCATCATAAGTTCTAGTATATTCATCCTAAGTTCGGTATATTTGTCCTAAGTTTGCTTTTTTTATCGTGATATTAATGAGATTACTTAACTTCAGTTTGGTATATTCATCTTAAGTGTAGGATATTAATACCAAATGCGGTATATTCATCCCTAAATTCGGTATATTTATCATAAATTTAATTTTCTTATTGAGAAATTACTGTGATTATTTATCCTGAATGTGATATGTTCCTCGTAACTTCGATGTGTTCATCCTAAGTTCGACATATTAATCGTATGTTAGGTATATTCATAGTAAGTTCGCTGTAGTCATCATAAGTTCTAGTATATTCATCCTAAGTTCGATATATTTATGCTAAGTTTGATTTTCTCATCGTGATATTGATCAGATTATTTAACTTAAGTTAGGTATATTTATCCTAAGTGTAGTATATTATTTTCAAATGCGCCCTATTCATCCTAAATTCGGTATCTTTATCATAAATTTAATTTTGTCATGAAGAAATTAATGTGATTATTTATCCTAATTGTGATATATTCATCCTAAGTTCGATGTGTTCATCCTAAATTTGACATACTAATAATATGTTAGGTGTATTCACAGTAAGTTCGCTGTAGACATCATACGTTCTAGTATATTCATCCTAAGTTCGATACATTTATCCTAAGTTTGAGTTCGCATCCTGATATTAATGAGATTATTTAACTTAAGTTTGCTATATTCATCCTAAGTGTAGGATATTAATTCCAAATGCGGCATATTCATCCTAAATTCGTTGTATTTATTATACATTTAATTTTCTCATTGAGAAATTAATGTGATTATTTATCCTAATTGTGATATATTCATCCTAAGTTCGATGTGTTCATC
>JABXWE010005808.1:0-31262 GCA_014611495.1 Limonius californicus | reverse complement strand
AGTCAACTATTTTAAATTTGAAAATATAATAATAAGAATTAACAAAGAGGATCTACATCTAGTTTTTCAAAAGGAATATATCCATACGAATGGGTTGACTCGAATTCAAGAATGTTTGAATCTGTCTTGCCAGATAAAAAAGAATGATATTCGAGTTTAAAAGGGGGGGGACTAGGTGATTTTGAATATAAATTTACAAAAAATGTATAGAAATATTTTAAATGTAAATAGGTTATCGATTATCACAATTTATGTTTGAAAATGGATACAGTCTTGTTAAAAGATGTGTCTACCAATTTTAGAAAAATGTCTTATAAAAATTATAAACTAGATGCAGTATATTATAACAGGGACTTTTTCTTTTTAGTGTACATTGCCTATGTATACTTTTAAAAACAACGCATCAATTACGCCTATTGGGTAGGCAACCAACTATACAGACAACTAAAGCATGCTGTGGCCAAAACAATCAAATTAATTAAATGCGAAAAAATAAAATTAATCTTTATTTAGTGTCTTATTGCGTTTTTTTATACAACTATGTATAGTAAAGACGAAGAAGTGGAAATTCTAATGTGGTATCAGAATGGAAACAGCTTAAGAACTGTGATAGACCTATTTTCAGTAAAATATCCAGAAAGACCTATTCCTTGTATTCGAACCATACAAACAATTGTTAGAAAAGTTAAATCAGAGAGAGATACGTTATAAATTCCAATAAAATAAGAACTAAAAGTAGTCACGTTTTAACAGAAGAAATGAAATTAAATATTTTATGCTACGTTGAAGAAAACCCCTTAGTATCACTACGAGAAATAGGTTCACATTTAATGTTACTAAAATTTCGGTATTTATATCACTGAAAGAATTTAAATATAAATCGTTCAAATTTTCTAATCACCACCAACTATTCGACGAAGACAAAGAAAAAAGAACAATCTTTTGTGCAACATTCTTTAATTTGCTGAATGAACATGGATACATTTTAAATAAGATAGTTTTTAGTGATGAAGCAACTTTCACAATAAATGGAGAAGTCAATTCACAAAACTTTCGGTGTGTATTATAATTCCTCATCTATCCACTATCCTTTATCCTGCTAATCTTATTCCTTAGATATTGGTCCCGCACTAACCGCCATTTACAAAACTTTACTCACAATCGATACATACCGGGAAAGTTAACGTATGGCTACGAATAGTTGAAAATAAACTTATCGGTCCATATTTTATTGGTGGTAATATCAATAAAGCCAAATATTTAGAGCTATTAAGGAACGACATCATTCCGGCAACAGAAAAATTAAACATCGATGACTCGTGGTTTCAGATGGATTGAACCCCTCCGCATTCCACGAATGCCATACGAAACTTTCTAAACGACAGGTTTCCAGGACGTTAGATAGATAGATTTGGTCCCGTACCGTAACCTCCGCGTTCTGTAGATTTAGGTGGAAAGCGGCCTACAGTTTAGCTCAGAGCAGTAGGGGGAGTTCGTGAAAACCGCTTACGGGAGAAAATCTTTAGTTGTGTACAGGGAAAGTCAAAATTAGTGGGCGTTACCTTCCAAATCCAGCTGATTGTAGGTCCACGTGGAAGGCCGAGAAGCCACAGCTTACGAACTCGTCTTTATTGTGCCTCCTCCTATATATATTTAAGCTTGCAAAATTCGTACACAAACAAGTACAAAAGACACAATAAGAGGCAGTAAACTTTTAACACACATATAATTAAACTGTTAAAAATGACACAGTACAAGAAAATGACAACAAGTGATAACACTATAGGTCTGGATTACATATTTTTGATTTTAGAACGTTCAGAAAAAAAGCTCGCCGCCACTGGTGCGACGATATTTACGTTTTTCATACAGCTACGTGCACGAGGGACGCTGAAGTTCACAAGAATAAAACAGGATATAATTTTGTTAGTTATAAATAACAAAAAACACCACATATGGCGACTGAAGGTCGTCTTTCTAGTTACATGAAAGCAAAATTTGAAGATTGCAAGTTAACGCGAGCAAAAAAAAGGTTTCTTTCTCACATCACAAAAACTAGATTTTTACCTTGAACGATTCTAGGAGCGGCCGGCACAATACTGGGGTTGTTCCTTCTTTCTTTTCCCCGATGCAGGTACAGCCTGAGGTGCTTTCAAGTCCGGGAAAATGGTAGACGACTTCAGGGAACTTTGGTGCGCTCTTCGCACCGACGGTAACAGCAGAGAGACAGGAGCTGGGATTAAAAATTAATCCGCCAACGGCGATTGGCTAATTCACACAGAATTGCCTTTAGCGGGATTGAATCCCGTGTTTTCTTTAAATCCAACAGTTGTCGATGGTCTGTTTGTACCCCTTGGTAAAACAGCGAGACGAAATTAACACAAACGGACACCCCTCGAAAACAAAAACCCCAAAAGCCGCCCCTGCAGCACAACTTAATTACGGTCCCCCGTTTGATGGAATTTTCGAACACCCGGAGTCATTCAGGATGCAATGCTGACTGGCGAACTTTTGCAACGGGAATGTGCACTTCCCGCACAAGATTGCAGCATATTACAAAATACTTCTAGAACGAAAATGAACACGTGTGACTTTTAGGAGAAGCCTAAAACTATTTCTTAAATGCTAGCACTGTTTAACAAAGAAACTATTGGAAATCCTGTCTGGTCGGCGAAAATATGGTTCACAAAGAAAAAACCTTGAGACTGGTTTGGTCATAAATTAATTTCGGAGAGGAAAATACTAACAAAACTGTTGTCAACACAACTCAAACTTAGAAAGACGCAACAAAATAGCGAAACGGTAGCCCAAAATAAGACAATTAAAATAACGTTATTAATTCCGACGAAGCGGCAATCAAATTAAGAAATTAATTCATATAGAGCGACAAATTTTAAAAGAACATAACATGTTATTGATATTTAATGTTTTACAATAATAATCGCCGTTGTTGTTCCACTCGTTTTGATTTACATATTTATATAAACATCGCATCGAACATAACCTTCATACTAAAATAATTTATAACTACAGTGACGTTTCTGTATGCTTCTGTTTTTTAGTTTTCGGCATAGCTGGTTGCCTATGCCTACATAGTAGACGTAGTTGATGCGTTCTTTTTAGAAGTAT
The DNA here is from genome assembly GCA_014611495.1 of Limonius californicus. Lineage (NCBI taxonomy): Eukaryota > Metazoa > Arthropoda > Insecta > Coleoptera > Elateridae > Limonius > Limonius californicus. Next base: position 28,133 of record JABXWE010005808.1, on the reverse strand, counting down.
TACATAGACAGTTACATGTACAATGTATAGTAAAAGGAAACATTCCCTGTACCTATATTCTTCTCTGTGTACGAGCTACATAATATTCATCATCTGAATCGTCACTAATCAATTCTGTTATAGCAAACATAGGTAGTATAGAACGATTTGCAGTTTTAGGGGCTATATCGTCGGAATATCTTTCCACTTCCTGATTTCTATTTTCTAATTGATTTTCTATGTGATTTTGTGCTAGCAGGTTGTTGGTGTTCATACAGAAGGTGCAGCAAATATTATTACGTTTTCTTTCATTTCATTCTATTACTTTGCTTCATTATAAATATTTGGATAGATATCAAAGCATGGCAACTATAATATTACGGAAGTATATTGACTTATAGATGTTTCTGTTACGTAGTTATTTTGGTAACATATGCTCTCTGTAAGAAATTGCAGTTTTGGCCGTAAATCAATCTCTATCGAGTTTTTTTTATTAAGCCCTATAAATTACGAACTTGGAAATACATAATAAGGTACTACGAAACACCACATAACCTATTATACCAAAGTCTGTAACGTTACAGTACCACTAATTATTTTTAGTGTGCTATTTATATTGAAAAATCGTGTGTAGTGTGTTATTTGATAAAGCGAATTGGTGAATTTTTCATCCCGTTACTAATTACTATATCTGTAATTTCAGTTTACAACGACTACCTACTTAATGGTTCAGTAATATTTATTTCATAAACGATACAAGTAGTTCTAGTAGTTAAGATTAATTTTTTTTATTTTAAAGAATCAGCAATGAAAGTGTAATACACTCTATAGGCTAATATTATGACTTAAAGATGTACTAACGGTGATATGATGAGGGTGTTGTCCAGCGAAGTTACCTCTTCTACCTTATCTTAGGTCTATTGGCCAGGCCCTTTTTAGTCTTCTGCTGTCCTCATGCATTAGTAGATGTTCCAGTATTGGGTTAGTGTGAAATTCCAATTTGCCATGGTGTTTGGCACTCCTTTTGGCTATAACGCAACCAACATTACAGCTTGTCTTACTACTATTATTATTATTTCAGGGGTTCAACTGTCTACCTGTTTTCTTACCCTTATTTTACGACTTCAAAGAACCATAAATCAACATGGGCAATGAACAAATAGTAAACGTGCCTTGTGGTAGATATAATAATGTTTTCAATGTTGAAAATACTTAACCACATTGTAACGCAAAAATTACCAAGACATTTAATTTACAATGCCATTAAAGAAAAATTATTATTAATCACATTCAATGGTTATTTTGAATTTTGAGGTGTTGGTAAAATTTTATATAGCACACGTGACTCGTTAGAATTTATCCACTTAAAATGATTATGTAATATATTCACCTCTCGAAGAAAGTACCTTTTCTTCCAGGCCTTGGGAGGAGCAGATGTACTTTCTTGCCTAGGTGAACAAATAGCTATTACATAATTTTTTATTACTATACACTTTATATTTTTAAAAACCTAGTACGTTGTTTTCATTGAAGTTTTTATTTCTTATCAAATTCCATATCCATAGATGTACCATTTATGTCCAATAAATTGTACAACAAATGTTCTGACGTAGTTGCCGTTAATATAAAAAAATCCGCGTGGGAAAAAATTGAAGAAGCAGGAGCAGAAGAAAGGAGAATTGCGATAGAATATGGTGACGTAAATTCAGATGGAGTTCCATGTATTGCTGTGATTGCTCACGGTGCGTAGAGCAAACGAAGCTACCGCTCCAACTACAATGCTTCCTCTGGGGTGGCAGCTATAATAGGAGCTAAAACTAAAAAAAATCTTATTCATGGGAGTGCGCAATAAGTACTGCACAATATGTGATAATGAGAAAGACAAAACAGATCCAAACCCTCACATCTGTTATAAAAACCATAATGGGACTTCTACGTCACTGGAAGCCAACGTTATAGTAGAAGGATTAAAAAAGTCGATCTGAATGCACAATTTAATTTATGGAAAACTAATTGCTGATGGTGACAGCAACGTGTACAATAAAATATTGTTAGCAGCACCATATGGACCTCAATTCCATGTAGAAAAAATCGAATGCAAAAATCATGTTTTGAGAAGTTAAATGACTAAACTGACCGATTTAAAAATAATACCACTGAGAATAGCTGTTAGTTCAGCCACAGTTTTTTTGACTAAATTTGAAGGTATGGCATTGCCAGAGCAGAGAGTGTAATGCAATTAAAAAGGGATATAGAAAAGGGACCATTACATGTGTTTGGAGATCATACGGAATGCATTCGTAACCAAAGCTCTTTTTGCACCGAAGAGAAAAGAATTTTGAAACGAGCGGCAGGAGAAACAAATGCGGTAGAAAAGCTGAAACAAAATAATTCTTACAATGAGATTGTTTCGCACAACAGAAGAATGACAGATCATGCGTGGAGCTTGTTGCATAACGTCAACAACAATTTGGCGGAATGTTACTCTATTGTAGGAAAATTTGTTGGTAGAAAAAGGGTAAACTTTTCGTTGAAAGGTGGGTACACAGCAAGGTATGAAGGTGCTGCTTTGTCTTTCAACAGCTATAGTGGCTCCTACCATGACGAATTGCAAAAGAAAGTGTTGAGAAAGAGACCAGGATTCTACACACAAAAGCATTGCAAAAAATATCAAATTTAAGAAAAAAGCAACGCTTGCGAAAATACAAATGCTCGCAAAAATCTGTTGGTCCTGATGCTGACTATGGTCTATGTGTGGAGGAAGTGCCTGATATGACTGAAAGTAAATTTTGTGCTAAAAAGAAATGTTTTTAATAAAATTATCTTCCGATATAGAGGAAATTGAAAAAAATACCGAAAATAAAGCTTCGTCGGACTTGTTGTATTATTTACATAAATCTCTAGGTTATAGCTTTATATTTTTTGTTTTTTGTTTCTAAGACCATTTTGTACTAGTATATTAATTTTGAATATAAAATTGTTTTTGTAAAATGAAAAATAAACATTTTTTTCTTTCTACTAAACTAAATTCGAAACCATAACTTTGTTAACATTTCAAAGCCAACTAACACAGACTTTTAAAAAGTACTGCACGAACGAAAATAGTGATACCAAAAAATATGATTAAAAAAAAGAATAACCTAAATAGTTTTAATAACAGAAATACTACATATGTATTTCAAATCAAGCAAAACTTTCAATTTTTTAGTCATTTTTTCGTAAAATCAAATATAAGTTTTTCTTCCTCTTGTAAACTGTATTCGGAGACATACGGTATATGCATCTTTTTTAAATACATAACAATTGCATAGGTATTGATATGAATCTAGTAAGACTAATTATAATTTTCTTTTATTTGTTAGTTTGCAGCTTTTTGAATTCAAAGGCACATTTGGTTTGTCAATACATAAAATGTTCCATTATGCCACTGAAAGTTTCTATCTGAACAATCCACAGCTATGTACTGGGCACCCTTTTAGGATATGCGCCTCTCGCGGCCAAGTTGGAGAACTAAATGTGCGAAATATACAAAAATAACGTGTGATTATTTAAACAATACGCCATTTTTTTAAACTCGTTTAACTGATTTATATCAAGTACATCATTTTACACATGTCTGCTTATTTTCTTTTCTAAAAGTATCGTAGGCATGAAGATACTCTACGTTCTTGCTTTTATTTAAATAAATAATTTTTTCTTCATCTTGTTTTAGATTCAGCGGGTTATGGAATAGTATTATTAATGTTAATCCAAAAAATCAAAGGGCTGTCTTTAGATCTAGATACCAAAAAATGCAAAAACAATAAAAATAAAACGATTGCGGTCTAGTTTTTACGTGATACATTTTTTTAAATAATGAAACGTATTTAGCGGTGTAGATATTAAAAATACGCGTAATTTGATGTATGATTAACGTGACCGTTTATTTTTTTCCTCAAAACGGGACATCTACTAATTTTTAGGTAATAGTGTAGGGAGGCTGAATTTTCAGGTCTGAATATCATTTAGTTATTTTCTTTAACTTTTCACATGGGCTTATTGCACGGAAAAAAACAAAGCGATTTGAACGTGCGTATGTGAGCACTTCAGAATCGGCATTCTTGATTTTGTCTTTGTTCCCGTCGCGTCGACCGAAAACAATACATATTAGATGTGCTTGTTTGTTTGTTTTTATTTAACGTCGGCCTATTTCTGCTACTATGGCTAATCACCGACGCCAGAGAGCGATTCTACCACACCTAGATGTATATTAAAGTTAAGTTAAATAAAAAACGCCTATTATTCATAATTTCTATTTATTAATGAAAATACAAAAAAAAAACACCTGAAAATAAATGATTTATTTGGTCTTATATTTTTTTTTGAAGAATAAATTTGCTGAAGTATAATTGGCGTTGATTTTAAATACGAATGAAATTCTTGGCACGATTTCTGAAAATTTACTTTCGTAAGTAATATGGCTTTGAGAACTGGGACTTTAGTTTTGTTTTTTCGCAGGAAAGGACCCTTTCTACGAGTGCATTAGTGCCGGGCAGACAAAACATATTCAAGAATTGTAAGAAAGTTCGTATGTTTCAAATTATTAGTGTGAAAGTGTTTGAACAATTCCACCCAACGATTTTCGGTTGAAACATTCCCAGTGTTTCATTCTGTCAGTTTTTGTAGTGTAATTAATGTATTTGGAAATAAGTGAATACTCATCAAATACTTCCGTGTTTTGTTTAAAATCAATAAATCCTTTTGCAATCAATTCATCCATTAAACTTTGAAGTTTTTCCCACCTAGGTATTTTGGTTAAATTCGCCCATTCAAATATTTTTAATTCTTCAAAGAGCACAGTCCACTGCTCCAAATATTCTTCGCTTATTTTATAGAATTCAGCAGCTGTAGTTTTCATATATTCTTCGTCAACACCACTGTAGCCACTTTCTTACAATTTCGCTGTTAAATTGCGAACGGAGTGGGGAAGAAACAGAATACTTTGTTTCAAAGCCAAATTGTTATTTAGTTGATTTATTTCCTTTGTTGCTCTAATTGCAGAAATACTCTGACCCTCGATCTTTAATACAGCTTGATGGAACGTTGTTAGCTGTGCATACATAAAAAGGAGCCATAATTCAGAGTTAGTGTTTTCAAAAAAGGTTCTCAATATGTTTGGGCATTTATCCATACTCAAAAAGTAGTTTTGAATGACTTGTACAGTTTCAAACTCCTCTCAATAGCAGCCATAAGCGGAAGCCACCTAGTTTTACTATAGCCTAGCAAGTTGTGATACTCTGTGTCAACTTCATTACAAAATTCTTTCAGAACTTCCACGCGAACACAATAGATATAAAAATATGAATATATTTTCACAATAACGCATTTAAAGTCTATAGGTAGACAATCTGTGGCAGTTTTAATTGCGTTGTGAATTATGTGTGCTCCACACCCGATTCCTAACAATGTTCTTCCCAGAGATAAATTTAGTTTTGCGTAAACATTGTTGTTTCATTCCGCCAAATTTGCAGCTAGTATTATCTCCACAAAATGCCACGAATTTTGAAGTCAAATTATTTTCTGTCAGTACTTTCATGAGATAATTCATAATAACGTCTGATGTTTCGCCCGGTTGATCTTGAAATTCTAAAAGTTTGACTTGTGTGCCTTCGTATGGTAAAAAAAATCGCACTAAAACAGGGAATATTTTCTTGGATCCGTGGTTCGAAGCATCAGTTAATATAGCAACACAGTTGCATTTACTTGCTGGACATCTTTTAATTCACCTATTACTATTGGTGCTAAGACATTTACAACATATCTTTTGTTTTCGCCGGGGCACATCCAAATTTCTGTTTGAAACATTTTTGAATTAACTTAGAAATCCAATCGTTAGAGCGAAAACTGTGGTTCTCTTGCACCTTGTGGTAAGCCCAGACACCTTCCGCCGTAGCAATTTCCAGATCCTTCGAAGTTGGTGAATTCGTTTTCTTAAAAAAATTAATCAATGAAAAACTTGTAGCGGCAGCAAGATCGGAATTTTTATGTTTTTCTAATCTTAAATCTGGTTAATATCGCTGGAACGTCCATGGGCTGTGTTAAATTCTGCACGACACTTTTCACATCTGACATCGGGTGGAGTAGTTCTTTGCTTTATAAACGGGTATTTAGTCTGCAGATGAACATTAAAAGTACACTTGCGTTTAGACATTGCTAAAATAAAGGGTTCATATAGAAGAAACTTAAATTAACTACAATAACACACGTCGATAAAAAGAATAATCAATCGTTAAGAAAGATGCTGTCTTGTACGTCAGGATCCGAGAAGCACGCGGACTACGCACAATGTGTGAGATTAATTGGCATGCCGATGATTTTAAATTTTTAGCACCTTTTTTTAAAGTTGTTACCGTGGGTTGCTCTCTTTCTAAAAACGGGACATTTCGGCGTCCCGAAGCTGTGCTTGGGGACAACGGGACAGGCTACCTAAAAACGGGACGGTCCCGTTCAAAACGGGACGTATGGTCACTTTATGTATGATACATATAATAAAAAAATGAATTACACCCAAAAAATGAAAAAATAACTAATTTTGGCCGAGAGGATCAGCCTTAAGGTCTACGTGAAGAGTGTGATTTGGCACCTACCAGGGTGCATCTGTTATCATTCGTAGTATTTTCGACCGGCTACTTTGTATCATAGCTAGTGTTATGTTTATTTCATTTTGCCACTTCATCTAAATTAAACTCGTATTCTAATTGCCGCTTTATAAAAATCAAAATTCTATTTTAATTGCAATTTTTAAGCCGATCGCTGTATTATTTTCTTTTAAGATTGAGTTAAGGAGGCCACTTTCGCAAAGCCTTTGAAAGTTTCCTTTGTAGGCTAGATTTGCCGATCAAAAACAATTCTCGGAAGTCGCACGTGTTATTTTCGTTCCAGAATTATTTCACCATATTTCGCAATGTGGGTAATCTTTTGGGGGGAATGCAGGTTCGCGTTGCGTTTAGCTAGTCAGTCGGTCTTCCACCTTCGACTCCGGTCTACCAACTCCATCTGCGGGGACCGTTAATAAATCAAGTACTGCAAGGGCGGCTTGGGTTTTCGATGGGTATCCATCGCGTGTATTTTCGTATCGCTGTTTTCACCGTGAGGTGAACAGAATATCGACAAGTGTCGAATTTAAATAAATACGCTGGAATTTTAACCTTGGGAGGGCAATACAGTGGGAATTTGCCTATCGCCTTTGGCGCATTATTTTCAAGCTCATTTGCTGTTCCTGTACATGTGCCGTTGCTGCGACAAACTACGAGGGTTGTGCAGCAAATATTTCGTCTCGAAGTTTTCCCGAAGAAGAATGCTACCTTTTTGCCCCGATCTGAAAACATCCCAGACTGTACCTGCATCTAGAGAACACCTCGAAATTGTGCCTGCCTCTCTTTCTACTCCATTCACCGAAAGTCAAGGTAAAGGAACTAGTTTTTTTGTGTTGTGGAAAAACCTTTTACGCGTTAACTTGCAAAATTTTAAGTGATTGAACCTTTCTTTGTTAATGCGACAAGAAGCGGCCTTCAGTCGTCGACTGTCGTTTCTTTTTTTGTACTACTAATTGTAAAATTATATATATTGTGTTATTCTCGTAAACTCCGACGCCATTGGCCACGCAGTTGTTTGGAGAATTTAAATACCGTACGCCAGGGGCGGCGAGTTCCTCCTCTTGAACGTTCAAATTAACAGTTTGTAATACTGAAGTATAAAATCACCATTTGCGTCATTTCCAGTAGTTTGTAAAGAGGAGGGAGGCACAATAGAGGTGAGTCCGATTCCCGTAAGTTGCTGGCTCCTCGGTCTTCCACGAGAACTTGCAATCAGCTGTGATTTGAAAGTTGGCGCCCGCTAATTTCGACATACCCTGTACACAACTAGAAAGATTTCCTCCCGTAAGCGGTTCCCGTGAACTCCCCCTACTCCGCTGAGCTAAGATGCCGGCCTTTTTCCACCTATCCGGTTACGGGCCGACGAAAAAGCTCGTTTGGCCTGTAACACTAGGTTAGATTTGCTTGCACATCCCCACAATTCTATTCCATAAGTCCAAAGTGGCTTTATAACTGCTTTGTAAATCAGGATATTATTGTCTAATGAGAGTTTTGAGTTTCTTCCTATTAACCAGTTTATTTCCCTTGCTTTTATATCCATTTGATTTCTTTTTTTGATAATGTGTTGCTTCCAGTTCAGCTTATCATCTAGATTTAGTCCGAGAAGCTTAACTACATTGACTTGTGGTATATCTTGATTATTCATTTGTACTGTTGGGGAATGATCTTTTCTGAGGGTAAAAGTTATGTGCTGCGATTTATTTCCATTTTCCAATTACTTTCATACGCCATTTCTGCAACCATCTTTGGAGTACATTTAGGTGATCTTGTATGCGTGATGAATCTATTGCTGGATTTTCGTGGCTTGCAAGAATGATTGCGTCATCAGCAAACGTTGCCAATGTTGTGTTGTCAGCTGAAAGTAGATACAGAAGTGGACCGAGCACGCTGGCCTGTGGCACACCTAAGGTAATTGTATTGAGACCAGACACTTCATTATTCACTATTGTTTCGAACTGCCGCTCGCACATATATTAATAAGTTATAGTATGCCTGTGTTATGCGGTGGCATGGTTCTGTCGTTGAGTGGGCTGAACGAAAACCGAAACAATAGGCAATAGACTTATAGGTCGGTATGATGAAACGTCCGTTGGCTGTTTATCAGGCTTTAGTATCATGATTATTTGAGCTAGTTTCATTTGCTTTGGCCAGTAATCCAACCTTAGGATAGCATTAAATAGATATGTTAGTAGTACAACACCTTTCCTTGGTAGTTCTTGTAACATTTTGGCCGTTATGAGGTCTTTACCCGGTGTTTTTTTGGGGTTTAGCAGTTGATTTCTTGCTTGATTTCATTTGGAGTTGTACGTTTGAATGGTTGTTGTGTTTCTAGAGGAATGGACAGAAGTTGATCTATTTCTTGGTCTCGAGGGTCCGGTTGCGGTGTAGCTTGTTGTTATTGTTAGCGTGTTTGTTATTTCTTCGATATCCTCTGGACTATTGAGCCTTACTTTTAAATTAACCTATTCATTGATTGTATTCCTATACTCTTCCCAATCTGTGCTTGAGGTGTATAGTCTAGGAGGAAGTTTTTTTAGAAAAACCGATGAACTGATTGTTGAGTTTATAGGAGTATGATCAAAGGGCAGATCATAAGATGATACTACATCAATATTTGGTGGGGAGATCCCACTAGTTACAAAAAAGTCCAGTAAATCTGATAACTTACCTGGGTCAATTGGCCAGCATAAGGTATAAATGAGAATGTACAAGCTGTTTCCGAATCGTTTTACATGTTATAACTTCTTCATCTATATTAAAGATTTCTGAAAATTTCTTGTTTCGTTTCAAATGTGGCTATGAACGCTACTAAATAGAGCATGAAAATGTTCAACACTGTCTACTAGCTGTGCTTACTGCCATATAACATTTGCTTTTAAACCTATAAACTTGAAATCAGCAATAAAAGTAGTGTATATTAATGTTCTTAAAACAATATTTTGGAGAATAAAAATTTTTTAAATAAGATAATTATGTTTTAAAGTGTCCATGACTTACGAACAATTACCCACAATTTGTACAGAAACGCAAATCAATGCTAGCTGCCTTTAAAAGTACACCACAGCCAAATTATTGTGGTAGACCTAATTTTTAATACAATATTATGTTACATACCAGCCAACAAACATTTATATTCTAATCTGTATAAACAAAATAGAAAAGTTGTATTCAAAGCATTTGTTTGTATAGTCGAAAAAATATCAGAAGTTCTGGAATATGACAATACTTATACTTAACTTACATATTTCACTTTGTTGCAAATAATAGACCAAACTTTCTAATTTTTTTTATTTACTACTTCAGAATTAGAATACGTACGTAATTCGAACAAACGTCAAACGAACAAAAAAATACTTATCTCTGACGCAGGTTTCGGTTTTACTTCTGCGTGCGTCAGGAGTGCTCCTCTGTAAACAATTTTTTTCCTGCAATTCTATTATACAATTAGAAGTATGACGCAAATGCAGTTACAATGTGGTGTTATGTTCATTTAAGTTTTGTCTGAATTAATGTCGTACTCTAATTGCCGCTTCATAGGAATTAAAAACGTTATTTTAGTTGCCGTTTGTATGTTGCTAACAGTTTTGGTTAATTTGTTGTTTTTAAAGATTGATTTATGACGAGACTAATTTCAAGGTTTCTCTTTGTAGGCTAGACTTACCGTTCAAAAACAATTCTGTCTTGACCCTCGGAAGACGCACGTGTCAATTTCGTTCTAGAATTGTGTCGTAATATGTTGCAATCTTTTGGGGGAAATGCAGGTTTGTGTCGCGTTAGTTCCGCAGTCAGTCCTCCATCTTCGTTGACTTCGGCCGCTCGATTCCATGTACGGGGGCCGTTACGAAATTAAGAAGTCAATTTTACATCTCCGATGACTCCGGTCTTCCCAAATTCCATCTATGGGGGGACCGTAAATAAGTCGAGTGCTGCAGGGGCGGTTTGAGTTTTTCGATGGGTATCCATCATGTGTGATGTTCTTTTCGCTGTTTTACCGTGTGAAAATAGAACTATCGACAAGCGTCGGATTTTAGAAACACACTGGATTTTATCCCTGTAAAGGCAATTCATTCGAATTTGCCAATTTTTTCAAATGGAACGATGGTGGCTTATCGTGTCCATTAAATTGCACGTGCCAAAACTTACATTTTTGTAGGTAGTTTATAAACCCCAAGTTTCATTTCGATATACTACAAAATTAAAATACTACAGGGGTGAGCCATTATTTTGTGGCACCCGGTATACGTATTCAACATATTTATATATCATTTTCAAAGGTATTAAAAAAGTATACAGTAGTTATTGCTATAGGAACACAAGGACTTGATAAATAATTAATTTTTAAATTTCATGTTTCTTTGTAGGAGGCTGGTGTACAACTGGTGATCCCGATTACAACCATTTCCTTCTTCACGACAATGGTGCAGAATCAGACCAAAGGATAATTGTATTTTCCACTGACGAAAATCTTCGCCATTTCTCTGCGGCGTCAGGATGGTATAAGGACGGCAATTTTTCGCTAGCCCCTAAACAATTCCAACAATTATATGTCATAGGAGTGCCTGTTAATGGAATATTTATAACAGCACTATATGCTCTATTGCAATCTAAGAGCCAAGAAACGTATGAAAACATGCAACGTGTTGTCATGGAAGAATGTGCCGCAAGGGAATTATTTCCTGACCCTCTTACAATAAATGTAGATTCTGAAAAAGCCGTGATTGCAGCTGCAAAAGTAGTGTTAGGAGATGATATCATAATTGGGGGTTCTATTCTATTTCTAAATTGACAGGGCCCAGATGTGCAGCACTCAGACCTTTTGGTCCATTGTGCATCCTGTCTGTTGCGTCCCTCATTGGAGCAGATCCGACCTTTTGATGAAGGCCAGGATCTGTCTCAGTGGGGCTCTTCGAATGTCCTCAGGTTCTGGAAACCAGACCCCAAAGACCCTGAATCTGAGAGTGGCAAGCGCTGCACACCGACAGAGTACATGAATAGAGGTTTCTTCTTCTGTTTTACACTTCCGACAGAGGGCATCGTTTCTGAATCCCAATGTGGTTAGGTGTTTGTTTAGATGGCCATGGCCTGTTAAGAGGCCTACTATGGCCTTGATGTCTTTCCTCCCCAGATTTAGTAGGAAGTTTGTTTGCTTTTGGGCTGGTCCTTCTATAAGAAGTCTCGCTTGCCTAAACGGTTGTTGTTTCCACCTTCGGACATGCTGATGTCTCAGTCTGTCCTGTATAGTGCCTTTAATCGAGCTTTGAGGTACACCCACTGCTGGTTCGGGTCCCCAGAGGTGCTCCAAGGAGCCCATCCGGGCCAGCCGATCACCGTGTTCGTTACCCTCAAACCCACTGTGTCCCGGTATCCAACACAGCGTCAATCTGACGTTACGCTGCACCATCGCCTGTAGTTTTTCCCAGCATTCTAATACCAGCCGCGAGGTTTTCTTAGGATTGCTGAGCGATTTAAGAGCCGCTTGGCTGTCTGAGTATATCGTGATGGGCAAATTTTGGTATGCCCTACGAGTACATTCATCAGCGCATTCGGAGATAGCTACTACCTCCGCCTGAAACACTGACGTATGAGTCCCCAATGGTGTAGATAGTTCTACTCTTGGGGACTGTCCAAATATGCCTGCTCCAGTTCCGCCTGCCATTTTGGATCCATCTGTAAACCAGATTAGTCCCGTATTGGTAAGTAGATCCTGGGAATTTTCTGCCCATTCCTCTTTGGTGGGAATGTTGATTTCGAAGTTTCTGTCGAACGTATACCTTGGTACCATGCGGTCTACCCCCATGCAACAGATCTCTGGTGCACTGGATAGTATCCTGCAATGCCCCATGTTATAGCCCACGTCCTTCCATAAGTTTAGTTGCTTTACTCTCCAGGCCGCTAGCAGTGCCTCCGACTTCACTGCCATTGGCAGTGCTGGGAGCCCTATTAGCGCCTCGAGAGCAGCTGTTGGTGTTGTTCTTAGTGCACTCGTAATGCCCACACAGGCCAAACGCTGCACTCGATTGAGGATTGTTCCCAGTCTTTGTGTATCTGCGCCTTTCCACCAGATAAGCGCTGCATACGTGATGATAGGTCTTACCATGGTTATGTACATCCAGTGTACTACCTTTGGTTTGAACCCCCAGGTTGTGCCAAAGGCACGTCTGCAAATCCAAAAGATTGCAGTTGCCTTCCTTGCTCTTTCCTCTACATGGTGTCTCCAAGTAAGTCTCTGGTCAAGTATGACGCCCAGATATTTTACTTTGGAGTCCCAGGTTAGAGGAGTGTTGTATAAGGTAAGGGCCCTTTCTTGAAGGTTCTTTCTTTTGGTAAAGAGCACTGCTTTGTCTTCGTTGGGTTGACCGCCAGCGAATGCTCCCTGCACCAGCGTTCTACGGTATTCAGTCCATGTTGAGCAATCTCTAGGACTGTCCCGTGGAATCTCCCAGTGGCCAAGACTACTACATCATCCGCGTAACCTTGAGTATAAAGACCTCGATTGTTTAGGTCAGTGATCAAGCTATTTACTACCAAGTTCCACAGCAGGGGAGAGAGTACTCCCCCCTGCGGGCACCCTCTGGTAGCATAGGCTGTCTTACTTCCATCGTGGATGGTGACCTTGATGGTTCGCGACTGGAGCAGGTTTTTGATCCGCTTTATGATCGTGTTGTCAAACCCCCTCTCCGTTGCCGCAGCGCATATCGAGTTGTAGGAGGCATTGTCAAACGCCCCCTCTATGTCTAAAAAGATTCCGAGGGCTATCTCTTTGTGGAGTAGCGCCTTCTCAATCCTGTACAGTAGATCATGAAGTGCTGTTTCCACAGATTTTCCTGGTTGATATGCATGTTGGTTCGGATGCAGCGGGTTGTTTACCAGCAGTCCGTCCCTTAAGTGTCTGTCTACAAGCTTTTCTAATCCTTTCAATAGAAATGATGTTAAGCTGATGGGTCTGAAGGCTTTTGGCTCTGCGTACGAGACGCGCGCCGGTTTTGGTAAGAATACTATCTTGGATACCCTCCAGGTCATTGGAATGTAGCCTAGAGCCAAGCTAGCTCTGTATAATTTGCAGAGAGTATCGATGAGAGACTCCAGCCCTTCACTGAGACGTGTCGGAAAGATTCCATCGTCCCCAGCTGCTTTGAAGGGAGCAAAACAATTGATCGCCCACTTCACTTTTTCATGTGTGACTATTGAGTTGGCCTTATGCTAGTCCCCACGGGTTGTATGAGTGATATTGTTCCCACTCTGTTGTATGTTGGGTGTTGTTGATGCCCCAGGAAAGTGGGTCACTAGTAACAAGCTTAAAGCTTCCTGCTCAGATGATGTATAGTCACCCGACGGCTGTTTAAGCGGCCCCATTTTGCATTAGCGGTCCCGTGCTAAGGCCTTGTGTAGTCTTGCTGCTTCGGGTAGGGATTGAATCCCTTCGCAGAACGACTTCCATGACTCTCTTTTCCTCTGCCGTATGGCTGTTTTGTATCGTCTCTGAGAAAGTTTGTAGTTTTCCCAGTCCGTTACATTCTCGGTTCTCTTGGCCTTATTCAAGAGACGTCTTGTTTCTTTACGATGGCGATCTAGAGTAGTGTCCCACCAAGGAACATTCTTCCCTGATCTTGCCACCACTAGGGGGCATTTCCCTTCGTAAGATCCTATTACAGCTTGTTGTAACAAATCTGCAACTATATCAACATCTACTGTATCAGCCACCCTTCCAGGTACAGTCCCCATGCGAGCCCTGAGGGACTCCCTGTAGGAGTCCCAATTAGTTCTGGCTGGGTTCCTGTAACCTTTAGGTTGGCTGGCCATAGATGTGAGTGTGAAGATTATGTGTCGGTGGTCTGACAAGAAAGCTTCATTGGATACTGACCATCCTTTGATGCCCTGTAAGAGATTGGTGAACAAAGTGTGATATCAATTACCTCCTTTCTTCGCTGTGTCACAAAAGTTGGTTCGTTGCCTTGGTTTAGAATCACCAGGTTAGTGGATGAAAGGTATTCCATTGATGTCTGTGCTCCCCCATATGGTGTGGTGAGCATTGGCATCGCATCCGATGAGGAGTTCCTTTTTCTTCTCCTTACAGTGTTGCACCAGATCACTGAGCTCTTTCGAGGGCGGTGGATCCGGCGAGTCGTAGGGAAAGTAGGCCGAGCAGACAACTACCTCCTTGGCTTCATCCCCATTTTTAAGTATCAAGGTACCAGCTGTTAGATCCCTGCAACAAAATTTAGGCATGATACTTATATTCACGTCCGATGAGGCATAAATACAAGTCCTGGGGGTTTCGTGTAGGGAACTGTATATGAGTTGCCCTTTACTGATATTTAGCCCTTTAACTTTGCCTTGGTTGCACCATGGCTCCTGTATTAGTGCTAAGTGTGTGTGCTCCACTGACAGCCGCCTGCTTAAAACACCACAGGCTGCTATGCAGTGTTGCAAGTTAATCTGGATGAATGAGAGGTCATTGCAGCCCATTGGGCAGCCTTTACCTCTCCTCCTCCATCGGAGTGGAAGCCGGGCTTCCTGTCTCCTCCACTAGGGATTCGACGGTTGGCGCCTGAGGCGCGGCCTTCTCCGTCTTGGTATCGAGTAACCGGAAGGTCACTCGGCCCAAGCCGTAGGAGGGCGAGAAACTGCATTTCTCCAGGGCAGCAGCTGTGGATTCGTCCACGCCCAGAATTAGCCTAACTCCCTTCGGGGAGGTTTGCACCTTCCGGTCATAGACCCTCTACAAGCGTGGCCTGAAGTCAGCATTCTGCCTCCCCAGTCGCTTGATGACGATGTCGGTCTCCGTTGCCGGTCCCGGGATCCATACTAAAGCACGCTTCAGCTTTGGGATGGCGCTGTAATCTACAATTTGCAGATCCGCTCCTTCCACTATGTTGAAGCTGGAGATTAGCTTCCTCAGCCACTCTTTGCTCCCGTCGTCGGCGCAGGAAATCGCCAGTACTCCCTGCGTCAGCGTTGTATCATGGAAGCAGGGAATGGTTTCCTCTTCCGGGACCCCATCCAGTGCCTCCATAATGGCGCCTCTAATCTTCTCCTCCAGTTCCTGGGAGATCACCACATCTGGGTGTCCACCCATAAGGATGGCCACCCTCAGTGAGCTCTCCACAGCCCAATTATTTTGTAATTGTAATACTTACTATTCGTTTTGTTCTTAATTGTATCCCTTTTACCCTTTGGTGTCGAGTTTAACCCGTTGACCTTTCAACTCCTACAGTCCCACAGCTTAGCCCAAATGGTTTTTCACATTCATTCTTCTTTTATTCGTAGCATCTATACTAAAGGGAACTTCTAACCCCTCTAACGACTGTCATGGTGTTAGTATAAAATCCGAGACCTACTATTAACGTGCCCGTCGATAGCACGACGCGCCATGTTGACACAGCCAGTACTGTACTGAACAGAGACAGCGATGCTTAACTTTTCTGACTGTACGTGAATGACCATCCTAGCTGTACAATCCAAGACTTAAAAAGGAATACCATTTCTACACATTTTTACTTTTTGTGGAGTTGCTAAATCAGTTTAAAAAATGAAATACGCATGATTATAATTATTAAATTGATTTATTTAAATAAGTTTTATGCCTATCTTTACTTTTAACTACGCAAACTCTCTATGCTAATCACAGGATGAACGGACACGGATAACTGAAAAACACAGATAATAGCATTTTTGCCTTCGTATGTACTATACAGTATACAAAAATACAATTGACACATTGCACTGTAAGCAATAGAGTATTGTATGTAAAATATTAGTACTGTACTTAAAATTTCTGCTGTTAACGAAAGTAAAATGCAATAAACCTATAATACGTTTACTACACACAAATCCTGCAGTGAAAAAAAGGAAGGCACGGATAATCCCCAAGCCGGATAATCAAGAGTTTGATGTATGTTGATTTTAATAGGTAAATATGATTAACGTAGGTAAAAATGTTGGTTTTAACATAATTTGCTATATACAATCTAAGATACCCACTTTTTAATTAGTAGCAATACTGATTAAACCATCTATTTAACAAAATTTCTTGAATGGACTGTTAAAATTTTGTTAAAAATTTTACAGCTAAGGAGATCCTAAACCGACGTAGTACATCCTTTTAGTAACTAATCCATGATGTTCCTTCCTTTATCTTATCAAAAATGAAGGTAATTGGTCTTTCTATTAGAGAAATAGTTGATTAGCTAAGTGTGATACCTTCGTCGCAACCGCGTATGTGAAACAACTAAAATGGGTTACAGAATCTCGGCATTGTTCGGATTTTAAGAAAAGTAGAATAATCTTAGCATTGGAGTTGCATGCATTATTTTCTTAAAACGTGGTAGTTTGTAATAAAGAGAAAAGTTACACTAAATTAAATCAATATTTTATAAATGTTGTTAGATTTTAAACTATTTTTTACATATTTGACAATTCTTTTATTTATTATTCTATCATTAGTTCATTTTCTTACAATTTTAAATATATTGTGTATTAATTTAAAAAATAGTATAGATAGCCACAGATTAATGTAGCTATAATGACAATAGAAAACGCTCATTTTAGCTAATTTTAATGGACGTAATGGCCTTCACTAATTCTATAGACTGCCAACATGTACAGATATTTGTTATTACTTGGTAAGTATATAGGCCGTGTTCCTCGAGTTAAATGACATCATCCAGCAGTCCAGCTATTTCTTGTAAAAAGATTTCTGTTCGCCCTTACATGTTTTGCTCACACTTTCAAAGAAGCCTCAAAGTAGCACTTTTCTGTATCCGAAAAAGTGCCACTTCGCCATCCCACGTTGATACCTTGTTTATTTTTAATCTTTAAGAAGTGGCCACTAAGCTCACCCTTGCTCTTTTGCATGTTTATTTCAAAACAGGATTTATTTATAGGGTTGAACTGCACTCCGCCAGCGATAGACGACTTCCCTAAGGATCTCTTCAGCGAAGAACAACTGCGAAACGGTGCTGTAGTCGTGCACGTCATCATTTCGTTATACTTGTTCGTAGCACTCGCCGTCGTCTGTGACAAATACTTCGTACCTGCTGTAGAAAAAATATGCCACGGTAAAAATTACTTTAACTTAACTAATAGTTTAAGAAAATAAAAAGTTAATTACAAATCCTAAACCCAAGAGGTAGTTAAAATATTGCGCCAGTATGATCGCTAGCATTCAAATTCTTAAAAGTGCCTATCTTTTTCTATAATATTAATGATAGCTTGTACAAAAATAAGAAGTTAATTGGTTTCAGCGTTAAATATGTCAAACGACGTAGCAGGAGCAACGTTTATGGCAGCAGCGACATCCGCTCCGGAACTCTTCGTCAACGTCATAGGAACTTTTATCACGGAGGGTGACATCGGCGTCGGGACGATAGTTGGATCTGCTGTTTTCAACATCTTGGCAGTTGCAGCTTGCTGCGGTTTAGGAGCTGGAATGGTAAGTATCGACTACTATAGTGTTGGGGTGATCGAGGAGCTTGCAAATGCTGCTGTAGATTTTGTACAGTCCAACTCGGTGATAACAAGACCTTTAAATCTATTGTTATACACGTTAGGCGTGATATCCGGGAAATTTAAGGAACATTAACAATATTAACACTTTAAAATGCCATGTTTATTCGACGGTTCGAACTCCGCAAATTTGTGTAAAACATGTTCATGTGTCATTATTTCCATAAATACCGCTATATTATTATACTTTCAAGACCTTCCATAGGAAAATATGAAAGTTCTGAACTGAATTGATTTATTTGAATATACCATTAAATATCTTTATTAGAAACATAAAAATATCTATAGTCACAATTAAATAATTTCACAGAAGGTATTTATTTTCCTATGTAGGAATTGGATATACAGAAATAATAATTTTTTATTTTAAAATATACAGATTGCAGGATTACAATCACCGACGTATAAATAATTTATGTTTTAAACTAAAGCCTTAACCACTGAACCAGGCAGCAACTTATGTTTTGTGGGTATTTATTATTATTGTAGTGCTACAATGCGGCACAGTAAATTGTTCACAAAATTTCGTATTTACCGTTTCATTTAGTATTATAAAACTAAAAATGTAAATGTAACGTCTGTATAGTTTACGTCCTCCCGTGTACATCTTGTTTCAGATTCATTTTTCAACGTAGGAGTAGGAAATTAACCACATTAACAATACGGACAAATTCCGTGTACATATTATTTGTAGCATTTTTACTCCTTTGTGTCAATATGCTGCCAATCATTATACGATTTGTACACTCAATATTAGACAAGTAAGATTATGTCTAAAAATATTTATTGAACTAAATATTTTATCACTATAAGAATTAGTTTCAATTCCAGAAGCGTATCGCGCATTTAACATACACGGGTACAATCTTTATTTACTCGGTATTGAATAGGTAAATGTCTGCGGAAATTAAGATGTCTCATATTTGAATTACAATCCTTAGCAAATATTTGTTTGGAGATAAATATACAAAATTTTCAAATTTTTTACTAAACCATTGATCGCTCTAAACGGGAAGGCTAATACAAGTACCAATGCAAATATAAACCTTTATTTCGTAAACACTCGCTACAGCGAAGATCTTGTTATACCCGAGCTTGTTTTAAGCGAGTTGGATTGTAGATATATTATAAATACTAATTTAATTGTGTTATTGTTATAGTTTTTAGAAAAACTGAACGTAATTATTTTGTGTAGTCGCTGTAAATCTCATTATATTTGTCTTTATTTATATCTATCTCTTTTTTCTTGCGCTCCATTCTTTGTGCCCCCGTCCTCCTTCCATCTTTCTCCCTCCTAAAATCTTCTCTGCTTCCTCTAGATCTATTTTTGCTTCTTTTCTACACTCTTCGTATAAAGGTACGCAGCCTCTACTTCTATATCCACCCTTCCACATCTCCCTCTTTCTCCATAAGTTTCCGATACTCTACTCTAATTCTGCTGTGTCTTTTCTACATATACGTGACCATTCCTCCTCTATTTTCGATACCTTCTCCAGCGTTTCTCTTTTCTGGTTGACACGTTTCCTCACTCTTTTTCTACGTATTTTCAACTGATTGCATCTTCCTCCTTTTTGTGTGCTGTATAACTTTATCGGTTGCGGTAACAATATTATATTGTATATTACATTAAGTACTGCATTCGTCTAAAAACTAATGTTATAGGTATTAACGAATTAATAGGATATCATATAATCATATTTCCGATATTATTTAAAACGTCTTTCGCTGTTTACCAAAGCCTTAAAAATAATGTAATGCTTTCGGCCAGTTATCTACATCTGTGATATACAAATTGTCACTAGGCATCTACGACGGTATAGTTAAAGTAAGACGAAGGAAGAAGCCGAAATAAATAATAATATTTTTCTAACACTGCTCTAATGTCACAGAATATTTCTAAATCCTATTTCACGTGTTCCAGAAAACTAAAGATCAAATGAACATTTTAATAAGTAATGGCAGGTTGCAGTGCAAAAGGTTATAGAAATAGACGAGAATATAAATATGTATTCAAAAACATAACAGAAACAGTCACCAACCCGACAAGAAATATGCAAAACATTCTTCCAAGAAGTAGGAGATTGTGTGAAATCCATTTTGCATATAATGACTGGTTTTTTTTTTGTGTTATGCCTAACGTTTTCCAAATATCCCTCTTATTGGGCAAACGTTCTTACATTGAAAGATTTAATAAACGATAATGGCTACATTGTTCCAAAATACGATTAATTACGACCCCGTATACATATACACCATAAGTACATACATACGAGGTGTGTAAATTAAGTAAAGAGAATAATTTTTTTCAAATTTTTATTCGAATAAAATTACAATTCAACATTATCCGTTTCAAAGTAACTGCCTTGGGAAGCCACACAGCGCTGGAGACTGTTCTTCCACTCCTCATAGCAGTGCTGCAAGTCGGATACTGGAATAGTCTTCAGCTGGCCGGTTACAACCGTTTGAATGTTTTTCAGTGTCCCAAAATGACGTCCCTTGAGATAATTTTTCAGTCTCGGGAAGAGGAAAAAGTCACAAGGACCCAAGTCGAGCGAATAAGGAGGCTGAGGAGACACAGGAATGTTGTTACTGGCCAAAAAATCGTTTATTGAAATTTCTGTGTGACAATGCGCATTGTCGTGATGCAACACCCAGTTGTTCTTGGCGTAAATTCAACTCTTCCCCGATCATTCTGACTGTCAAGCGACAATCTGAACGCACAAGATCCCGGACTCTGTCTACATTTTCATCGGTTCTTGAAAATGAAGGCCTTCCGCTGCGAGGTTCATCTTCAATCGACTCTCTTCCTTCTGAAAATGCCTTAAACCACCGAAAAACCTGCGCCGAAGTTTCGCAAAAGTTTCTTTTGCACTGTGCCGAAATCTGAGGCAAAACCTGATAGCCCACCGTTGCTCGAAATTGATGTCGCTCATTTTCAGAACGCACCAGAAAAAACTGTTTCACGAAAAAAATCGCTGTGGGCAACCAAATGACTCTAGCGAGTTCGTACTGACGGCGTATCACATGTTCATCTGCCACCCCTTCCACTCCCGCATCCCCAGTATTGCCAGATCTAACGCTAGGCTACCAGTCTCATTACTTAATTTACGAACCTCGTACATTGAATTTTTATATTTTCCTCCTCTTTAGTCCTCAGTCCTAAGCAGATGCAGCTCTCCAGGTTTTTGTATTTGTGACTTTTTTCTTTAAATCTTCATACTTATTACTGACCATATTTGACATAATTTGCTTCATACATTATATACGGGGTCGTACTCTCAGATTTCCGCCTACAATTTTTCCTTCGATACTTGTCTGAAGTAATCCGTTCCTTCGTAGGATGTACTCTATAACTTGGTCCCTTCTTTTCGTGATCTGCTTCAGATATCATATAATACTAAATCACGAGTCACATTTAAATTTACATTTTACCAATTAAAAATGCTAGAAATAAAATCCAAAATAAGAAGGCAGAACAAAATTAAACGACCAAGAAAAAAATATTCAGTGAAGTGTCGAATTTTTATAACCTGAAATTTACAAAAATATATCTAATTTGAGTAAATTTATATTAAAATCTATTTGTCGTGTTCTATCATTAGCCAATTATTAACCAGTTAATTAATTAATTTAATATAATAATCAGAAGCGTGTAGTAAAATGAAACTATATATGTCAAGTTTTTGTTAATTCTCACAAAACTATTACGATTTGGACCAAAAATATTTGATGAATCGAAGCGTTTGCTTACACTTGTCTAATTATACAGGTAGCCTGACGCTACCTTATTTTGAGGTAACGTTGTACGATTATACCACCCTACCGATTCTATTCTTCTCTTAATTTCCTTTCTTATTTCTAGCAACTTCTGTTCTGCATTTCCGCTTCTTCCGTTACATTTTCGGGACTTATTTTTTAAAATTTAATTAACAACTTTTCTTTTCTGATTTCTATTTAAGTAACTTAACTTATAGAATCACACTCGCAGGGTCAGCATTAAATTACAATTATACAGAATTTTAGGAATTGTGAGGAAATTCCTCTAAGTATCAACCATGTTCGAAAATATTAATTAATTACTTAATAGCCAACTATTGGGAAACCAATTTTGTCTTAATACAGCGTATCAGATTTTAGGCCCGGAATATGAGTTGGGCTGCAAATTGATGTGGCGTTGCCAAATCTAACTAACTGCGAAAGTTTAATTTTTACGCCTTCTAATGGAAGTTATTAGAGTTTAATTAAAGTTAATTCCTTTCATTCTTTCTGTTACGCGGGAGGTGTATCGATCGTGGGAAGACAAGTGAAATAATCGTCCTTTGTATGGTTCCGTGAGTTTTCCGATAGCTACAGAAAAAAATTTCCACATGCTTCTTTAAACGTCAGCAAAATCTGAAGAAAATTGATGATATTGCATATAATTGATATCTGTCTCCAATCGGTATTTTTGCTGAAATTTGATATACTTTATCTATTATAAAGCCCGAAGATTTATTAAAGTATCGACACAAATCTAAAATATCAACAATAACGATTTAGTGCCCACTAGATGGCGCAAATTATTCTTTCATTCAGTCAAACCATTTCCATTTTCTGGAATTACTGATGAAATGTAGTTGTTGGTACAGCATCCCCTAACTTCTCTTGGCGTAAGTGATAGTTCAGTAACAATTTCAAATACTAAGAATGGGACGAAAATTAAGTAGAGTCAAATTTGAATTTCTAAAACCGGCGTCTTTAACGGAGATTACACGGTTATAACTGCCATTTCAAAACAAAAAATAGTATCGAGACTTTATCATACGACTTGCTTGATTTGTGTCTTATCCGGCCTGAGCATTATTGAACTTCAAGTGATGCCCCCATGATGCTACTTTACATGGGAAAATAAGCGCGGGAAAGTTTAAAAATCCATGTTTCCTTAAAACTTGACAGTTTCATAACTTCTACATTTTGCATTCATTTTTACATATATATTTATTATATATATTTTTTTGTATTATATAGAACTACAAGTATATGCAAAACTGATTTTTTATTATGTATAGTTACGTTTTAAATTAATTTTCTTGAAACAAACGCATTTGGTCATATCTGTTGTCCAATACTGCAACGTTTGACAGCTTTAACAGTTATCTCAAGTGTCAAAATAATAAACTTTGGCTTGGATAACTAGCACCAAGTAGCGAAAACTTACATTTTCTCGGAATCACTAAGTATTTACAATATTAAGAAAATGCCCCAGCCGAATAGAGGTACCTACTCCGTGTTTCCCTAATCGAGCAGGTTGTGCATTTTCATACGTACATACTGGCCTTGACTTGTACAGAATTTTCAACACAATTTTCAGTAGAAATTGACTGTGGAAAACAAAATGTATGAATTTACTTAAGCTTGAAATATTTACTAGAATTATTTAACAGTTATCAAAATGTAGTTCACTTTCTACAATAATGGAAATCCAATGTCTCTCTCTTCAACAACCTCTTTGAATCCACTGCTGGATGTAGGTCTCGCCCTGAGTCTTCCACTCTTGTCCGTTTTGGGCTAGTTGCTGCCAGTTTCGTCCTGTCATTGCTTTAATATCATCTAACCAGCGTTTTGGTGGTCTTCTCTCATTCTTTTGTGCTTTCTTTGCCTCCACTGGATGATATTCCTAGTACATCTTTCACTCTCTTGTCGGGCCACATGTCCCACCCAACTCCACTTCAACTTCGCGATGTTAGCGATTACGTCGCCCACCTTCGTTTTTCTTCTTATATCTTCCTTCCGAATGTGTTCTCTCAGAGATACTTCCAAACATTGCTCTTTGGATAGCCCTTAATGTCGTTCTTAATCGGTTAGCTGATTGTATTGTAAGTGTCATTGTCTCCATACCATACGTCATGACAGGGAGAATACAACTATTGAACCCTTTTTACTTTAGGCTAATGGGGGGTTTCTGTATTTCTTAAAACCATGTTGAGTTTATTCACCGCAGCCCAAGTAATGCGTATGCTTCTCGTAATTTCCGCCGTTGGTTTTGCTTGCCAAATGTGATTGTATGTCCTAGATATGTGTATTCCTTTACTTTCTCGATTTCATTTGCGTCTATTTCCACTCTAGTGTTTTCTTCTGTCATTACTTTGGTTTTATTCAAATTCATCTTCAGGCCGACTTTCTCCGATTCCGTTTTCAGTTCTCTCAGCATTTCCTGTAGTTCTTCCATGTTGTTGCTTCTAATCACGATGACATCGGCGTATCTAAGGTGATTCAAGTGTCGACCGTCAATCTTCACTCCGCGTTCTTCCCAGTTTAATTTCTTGAACACATCTTCTAACGCGAGGGTAAATAATTTTGGGGAAATCGTGTCTCCCTGCCTGACTCCTCACTCGACTTTTATCTTCCGTGTTGTTATATCGTCTGCTATGTTTATTTGTATGGTTTCTGTGTTGTACATTTGTTTCAGGAGTTCCTTATACCTTTAGTCTATCCTTGCGTTATTCAGTCCTTGGTATATTGCCCATAGTTCTATGGAATCGAACGCTTTATTGTAGTCCACAAAGGCAAACTGAAGGGGTACTTTGTATTCGTTACATTTCTCTATGAGTTTACGTAATGTTTGTAGATGCTCTATAGTGTTATAACCTTTGCGGAACCCCGCAATCCCGTTCGACTGATTGATAGTCGTCTAATTTGTTTGATAGTCTGTTAGTTATTATTTTTGTCATGAGTTGATAAGGATGTGGTAGAAGATTTATTGGGAGGTAGTTATCTAGGTTACATTTGTCTCCCTTTTTATGTATTAATGTAATCCTCACATTCCTCCATGAATCTGGGATGGTTCCATTCTGTAGGTATTTATTCATGAGAATTTGAATTGCTTCTAGAGTAGTCATCTTCCCATTGCTACCATTTCTTTGGTAATGCCGCCATCTCCAGGAGCTCTGCCGTTCTTAATGTGAGTTAGAGCCCCTTCAATTTCACCCTTGATAATTTCAGGTAATTTCTCCTATCCCACATTCAGTATTTTCTCACTTTTGTTGGTGTCAGGTCCCGGTATTATGGATAAGTATAGTTCTGTATAGTATTTTTCAATAATCTCTGTTATCTGGTCCTTTTCATATTTAACTCAGTTATTGTCTTTCATTTGATGTATATTTTGTCGTCCTCTGCTTGCTAGTTTTCAGTAAGTTCTTGTTGCTTTCTATTCCTTCTTCGATTACTTCAGTGTTGTATCTTCTAATCTCTTGTCTTATCTCTTTTCTGTTTTATTGAGTTCTTTGTATTCTGGGGAATTTGTCTAAACAGCTTCTCTCTTTAATCATGTCTGTTTTCTCTTTCTTTAGTATGCAGTTCTTGGGTTGTGCTCTTCAGCATATTTTGCTGGTTGCCGTTTGTATGTTGTTCTTGTGTCCAGTGTAGTAAACAATAGTTACTATCAAGAGATCAAAAAAAGCTGATCCCCAGCAGGCTGTGGAATGAAAAGTCACGTCTTTTCTAGACTAAAGGAATGTTTATAATATCAATTTCAGGTTAGGTTGTGTTAGCTGGAATTAAATAATAATCAAACGTCATTTTTAGAAACAGAAATATTTTATTGAGCAACAGTAAAAGATATAAATAAACCTGAACTAATGTAATGATCACAACAAATGTCGAAAATGTCTGCCTTCTTCCTCCAAACATTTCTGAACTCGTCTTCTCATACCTTCAAAAATATTTTGTTATAATTGAGGTGAGTTGTTGACAGTTTTCTTCAATTCTAAGTTTCAGTTTGTTTAAATCATTAACTGGAGTTTTAAAAATGATGTTTTTCAAATAGGGCCATAGAAAAAAGTCCAAAACACTAATATCACAAGAGCGAGGGGGCCAGGGTGTTGCTGTATTCCTACTAACGATTCGGTCATCAAAATATTCGCGTGTAAAATTAATTGTATCTGCATCTGCATGAGCTGTTGCGCCATCCTGTTGCAGAAAACCATCCCGTAGCTCATCATCGTGAAGTTCATTTAAGAAAGATTGCAATAATTCGTTCCTGTACCTTGCTGCATTTAGCGTGCCTTCGAAAAATATTGGCCCAACTAACCTACGACGACTCGTTCCAACCCAGACTCCTATTTTCTGTGGATGAAGGAGAGCTTTAATTGTAACGTGTGGATTCTCGCTACTCCAAATTCGCATATTCTGTGAACTAACATACCCATTAAGGTAAAACTAGGCTTCGTCTATAAAGAAGGTTAAATTTAGCTGCTCATCATTGATATTATCCACAAACCAACGACAAAACTGAACTCTTTTTGGGTAATCCTGTTCTAAAAGCTCCTGAACAGAAATAAATCGGTAAGTATGCAGATGCGAAGCTTGTCTCAATATTATGTGGCATGTACCGCAACTTAAATCATCAACTTGCTGGCATAAATGTCTAATTGGTGTTTTTGGAGCCTCGTCAATTCGTTGTCTTACAGTTTCAATTAAAGCAGATACTATCTTCTTTGGCCTACCAGACCCTTCTTTTCTTCCAACACTTCCAGTTCCTCGAAAATTGCTGACTAAATTCTTAACCAAAGCATAAAATTTTCGGTATGTAATAATTTCATTGGGATACCTCTCTCGGAATTCCACAAAACAAAGAGGAATCGAATAGGTCCATTCTCCGTCAACTTGAAAGCCGCTCCGAAAGTAAGATTCAATAATGAATGCTCTTTGAAATGTATTCAAAATCATTTTAACAATTTGTCAGATTCGTATCAAAAAAAAGATAACTAATTTATCTGACATCATAAACATTCCTTTAGTCTAGTAAAGACGTGACTTTTCATTCCACAGGCCGCTGAGGATCAGCTTTTTTTGGATTATTGACTTGGTGCAATACTTATCTTCAGAGGTATTTCTCGCCCAAAGTTATTTTGGAGTTAAGATGCGGCCTGTCCAACTACATATAACGCTAGAGCATAAAATTATTTGTCAAATAAGAGACACTCCGAAGAAATCAAGTTTTTGACTAATGAACCCAATATTTACGAAAAGTACTTTTAATTAAAAATACACCAAATCAAATACAATACATATTACATTAAAACTAAAGGAGTTTGCAGGATGATGACTGGAGACAATCTGCAGCACTCACAAACTCTGAAATATCCAGATCAATTTCTGTTGTTGCTAATCGTAGAAGATGAAGCATAGAAGAGTTTATGAGACTATCCTGTAGCAACTCTTGATGAGCTTCATAGCCATGTATTTCAGAATCATTCACAATTAATAAACGTCTCGCAGGCCGCCAGTTGGACAACCCTAGTTTATGCAGTGTGTCCCAAAACGCACTGGCAGTACGTCGAGGATGAATTCCAGAACTTATTTAGAGTCGAAAAGTTCACATACGTCCTAAACGTAACCAATAACGAGTTATTGTTTATTTCATAATTTATGTGACTAAAATTTTAGTTCAACGGATTTCTGAAATACTGATCTACTTGCATGATCGCGTCTTTTGTTTGGTAACATTTGAACATGAAGAATATGCAGATATTCATTATGTTTACGGTCTGTGTGATGGAAATACTTTGGTAGCACAACAAGCATATCGTGGAAGATATCGCAATAGAAGACTGCCTACGCGTGCAGTTTTCTTTAATTCACATCGTCTGCTGAGGGAGCATGGCACTTTCAATGCAAGACATGCGGTCGGCCAAGGAGTTGTCCGTAGACCTATAAACGATATGAACAAGTTCTTGAGTTATTACAAGAAGATTCGTCTTTAAGTGTGCAAAGAATTGCATTACGTACTGGAATATGTAGAAACCAGGTTTGGAGAATAATAAAAAGTGCTCGCTTACATCCATATCACCATCATCAAAGAGTTCAAGCTATAGGTAATGATTTTAAGCTCGTTTAAGATTTTGTAATTGGGTACAAAATAATCAAAACATACCGCATATGCTATGAACCGATGAAGCTTTTTTCGCACGAGATGGTATCAAAAATTATCATAATTTTCATGAATGGGCTGCAGAAAATCCTCATTTAAGAAAA
>JABXWE010005805.1:0-40398 GCA_014611495.1 Limonius californicus | reverse complement strand
AAAGTCTTAAATTTTTTTAAAAGTTGTCTTACCGTCTCGTGGTGAATATTCTTGTCAGGATGCCGCTGATTAAAAATAGTTGCTGCTTCCCTGAAAGTTTTGTAATTATCGCCCACTATTAAGACGATTTCAATTTTATCTTCTTTACTTAATATTACAGGCATTTCTACTTATTTTATTTTGACAAGCGTAAACGATGATATTGACAGATTTAGTCAAACATTGTTTATCAGAGTATTCTAGATTAAGATTAAAAATGTGTACATCAAACTGTTTACTTTGTAGTTGAGAAAAGTGTAAGAATTAAAAAAACTAAATGTAAGTGAATGTGATTGCGTTTTTGAATATAATTTCCAATTCTGAACGACTATTCCTTATAACATATTTAAGTATTATTGAAAATAAAGGTACTTTACTCTTATACTAATTTCATATTTTTTGTCATATCTCGTATATGACTAACAAATATTAAAATCTGACAATTTGAATTTAAGTTTTGGATGAAGCAGGACTTTTTATAAAGAATAACTTTTTTTCATAAACCCAAGAATAAAAAAGTTTTCCATTTGTCGCGAACTTAGCTAGACACATTGTATATATGAATATGTGGATATTTATTTACAAATAAATATGAAAAAGTATGTTTAGTTGCACAAACTAGCAAATGTTTACATTGTTTAAATTAGAAGAAGTATGTATAAGTAATAAGAAGTATGTTTGGTTGTTTAACCTTGCAAATGCTTAGATTATTTAAATTTGGACATAAATTAGAACATGGTTTGGAACCCATATTCTTGACCAGTGCCCTCAGATCGGCCGGACTGTTCTAACTTCGAACTCGGGTTGGGCCGGGTAAGTGATAAAGGCCCACACATATACCTATGACCTAACATAAGAGAAGTAAAAGAAATTCTTTTTTGAAATAAAACTGGACAAAACGGTGTATTATGTACATATTTAGAAATACGGCCCATAGATTATCCACATGGCCAGTCTGCCCCTGTTTCAGGGCTGATATTTACCCAGTACGCATTCATATTTGACGGCTGTAATTCCGTGAGGGACAAACAAATAATATTTACACGATGTATAATTGGGAACTCTTTCCATATTTCTCGAACTCTCGTACTTGCATTGATATTAATTTTCTCTAAAATTTCCAATGTTCGACGCATATAAGAAGATTTAAGGGTTTTTATTATACCTTGATCTAACGGTTGTATTCACTGTGGCATTTTCTTCCAGCATATACCTGTTTCGTCAGCGTTGAGTATCTGATCAGCGGTATAGCCTCCTTCTTCTAAAATCTTAGGAAATTCTTATTTATATTCCTGGGCTGCTTTTAGGTCAGCCGAACTCCGTTCTCCTTGTATTTTAATGTTATGCAGAGAAAATCTTTTTTTAAATCTATCAAACCATGCTCGACGGCTACCCTTAAATTCATATTTATGTACTTCATCAGGACGTTCACTACGGCACGCTTGGCTTTGATCGGAGAGAGCAGATCGATATATTCTGAAGCGGATAAGGGTTGATATATATTAATGTTTACCCCTAAATTAACCACACCTTCAAGAACCCAGAAAAATGTTGAACTGGTATTTTGGTAATTATAGGGAGATATGTTGATAATGTTGCCTTTAGAAAGGCAGTTTTAGCTTGAAAATTAAAATATATAATTTTCGTTTTCGCATTAATAGAGTGCTTTCTTGCAAAATGGACAGGATTTCGTATATTCTCTAATTAATGCACTGTTAATCATGTCTGAGGCAATTTCAGCAGTAAATTCGGTACCATATTCGATAATACCCAGATCGATAGCTCGCTGGGATCGTTTATGAAATTTCGATAAATAGGAGCATCGTGTTTAACCTTCTGAAGCCCAAATTATTTTGATACCCAACTTCTTGGGCAACGGTTATCTTGAAATTGTTCTCTGTTCTTCCATTAGACCGTCCCAAAGCCCTTCTTGGAGGACTACATTCCATAAATGACGTGGCGACCAATAGTCTCAATATTTTTAGTTCCATTGCTTGTACTTCTGACTTTTTGGAAAATAAAATAGAATAATTTACAGTTGCAACATCTGCAAAATGCCATAGTATTCTCAGCCACCATTTCCTTGATTTTGTACTAGTTTCATAACAGTGTTTTATCATGCCTGCCTTATCAATATAGCCCATGTGTTGATTATACTGTTTGACTATTTGAGGACAAGGTACCTCTTCACGACTTCCATCGTTTTTTCTTCTTGCTACCGATTCTTGCTGTTTTGAATTTAAGTAATTTGAAATAAACACTATTTGTGTATTGTCCAACCATTTTATGCAAGAAAAGCTTTGTGTTACTACACGCCGGTCATAGTCCCCTCTTTTCATTTCCTTGTCTGCCTTCCAATCGGTAGGTATCAATTTTCTTCTGTTTGTCACAGTTGCACATGCATACATTTTTCTCTTCAATAATTTTCGAACCAACTCCATAGAAGAAATGTAATTGTCAAAAAGACTCTAATAAGCTTTCCTGATATGGCCGAAGTCATGTCGAGCACACAGCCCTTTAGGCTAAATCTTTTTCGGGTACTAAACCAATCTTCCACTGTATATAAGCTCGTACCCACACTTTATGGCCCCTCTTGATACGCTTATTGGGCATAAATTGTTTTATAGATGAACGACCTTTGAACTTAGTCATCGATTCATGTACACTTTGAAATTCACTTGAATTATAGCACGTCAAAAATGTTTCACCCAATTTTTCCAGCAAAAGCCGGACTTTATATAATTTATCAAAATTATTTTCACCTCTTTTAGGTTGAAGTAAATTGTCATTCAAATGTATATGGCTTAGAAGCCAGTCAAGCCTCTTCCGTGACATTGAGGATGCAATGTACTCATCCCTAGGTTGAGGCCTTGAAGACCAGAAATCTCGGTAGGAAGGTAAACTTTTAATTCCCATTAAAATGTCAATACCCCAAAAAACTAAGGGTTGTCGGTACAAATACTTTGTTTTTTGCGTACGTATAGATTTGTTTGGAATACGATATGTTCAAGCAAATTGATTGGAAATACGCTGAGAAAAAAGTCCACTGGCGTTTATCAGTCAAAACTGGTCCTCCAACACAAGTACATAATTCAATATTTGGCCAATCAAACATTTGTTTTCCCACGACATATCATTAGTTTGGAAAGTTGATAACGGCAGGTCATCTTTGTCCCATTCTGACTCTTGTGTAACTTCCTCTACGACATAGAGGAAGTTACAGAGTCTACGTCAATGTCATCTTCACCCATGTCCATAGGAACAGGGAAATTCTCCACACCATCGGAGTCCGATTCATTATCCGATGCTTCACTTTCGGCACCCGATAGAATTTCCACTTGTTCTATTAGATCAAATAGGGCATCTTGTTGTAAATTCGCCAAATATCTCAAGAATCCACGATTACCTTCTGAAATAAAAGATTTTCCTCTTATCAAGTGTACTTTTAGTTTCTCGGTTTTATGGCTGGTGACTTCAAACTGCACCACCTAATAAAACTCGCAAAAAATGGCATATATTTCACAAACAATTCCGCGTAAAATAAGAAACATAATTCTTATAGTCATAGAATGCTATTAACAAAAATTTACCTGCCATAATTAGTTATAAAAGGTGAAAATTAATTAACAACCACCTGTTGATGTACCCTAGAATATATCACAACACAATAAGCTATTTTTCAAACCCAATATTGCAAATTGTTGTTGATAAATGGATAGATGGCAGCGCGAACTTGATATTTTACAAGGTGGTTTCAAAATCCTACCTGTGAGCAGCAATATGCACTAGAATTTAAATGGTGGTTTCAAAAATATACGAATGGTCTGGAAAGGGTAAAAAGCATTTTGACTTTGTAGTTACCTGCATTTATGCTGGTTCTGTGAACTCTTTAAACAGGAATATCTTGTCAGGAAATTCATCTAATTGTAAATAATTGTAATTTTTACCCACCTTTCAAAATAACCGGTTCGGATATGGTACTGAACGAGGATTATTTGCAATAAACTGTGAAATAGATGTGTCCATGATGAAGATGTTTTGTGAAGTGATTATAAATTGAGATTTTATTTTAGTTTTAATACCTAGTATACGTAGTAGAACATACACATTTATTTATTGGTAGAAAAATACATTTCATGCACCCATTTAAACAGAATGTAAGAAAAGGTATAGAACTTGTCCCCTTTTCCAACTAATTATATTTTATGTTTACTAATATTTTATTTATTTATAAATAAGGTCTGCCAGTGACTTCTAGTTCAAAATTATATAAAAAAAATAATACAATACATTTTGTTTTATTATAAATCTTCTTCAGCTGCCCCCTCGGTATCCACGGGCCATTGAAGAAGTTCTTCATAAAAGTACATTTTTTCGTGCGGAATATATTGCACCAAATCTTTTAAATTATTCATCTTCTTTGAATTTATAGGAAGTTTCCCGTCATAGGCTCTAAAATTATCTGCTCTGGGTAATTCCGGGGTAGAACCAGCAGGTCTTGAGAGAGCAAACGTCTCACTGTTTAATCTATCGGTATACGTATGAGCCACTAACACTCCAGGATGAGAAGAATCGTATCGAAATTCCATTTATTTTGAAATTTGAAAAGACACCTTGCCAATTTTTGGAATAGCTTTTCCTTGACTTCTGTGAGATAAAACTGTTTTTTTTTGTAGAACCCAAGCCGCCATTTTTTAAAATCAATAATATGTGCTGTTTCATCCTTTTCAACAACAAATTTATTGTGGTTTGAGAACTTTTCAATGAGACTGATATATTCTTCATGTGTGTAAATTCGGTCTTCTCCTTATTTTGCCTTTGACTGTGGCGAAATCTCGATCACAAGCATTAAAAGAAAACCCTCTTATTGGAAAATAATGAAAGTTTTTTAAATCTTTTAGAAGATGCCATTGTTAATAAAATACGTACAACTCTGTTATTCCGGGCACCCGTCTGAAAAAATGTGTAACTCGTCTACTGCATCTGGGATGTAGTTATTAATGTAATGCTCTAAAAATGTAGAAACCTCATTTGGGCCCTTGTATGCCTGACCTTCCTGATATGAACAAAATACTGCTTTCCCCGTTTTTAGATTGTGCACACAGAATTCGTAAATCCACAACTGTCGATAATAACAAAATTCCTGTACAGGTATGTTGGGTAGTGGTAGGTTCTGCATATAATCTATTGTTATTCCAAGTACATTTTCACGATCCTTGCTTATTTCGGCTTTAGTAAAATATTTTTTAGCTCTTCGCTTATGAACTATCATTTGAGCTGATGCCACACGTTTCGCGTTATCATTTAAATGTGGATGATTACATGATGCAACTATTCCGTTAACTGTTTTCTTAGCAAACTCATGACAGAATGACGTAAACGGAAAATGTAACGTTCATTTTTCTTAAAAAATTCTGGTATCTTTTCAAACTTTGCTGTTTTAGTAACTAACGTATTAGATATGAAATTAGCTCGTGACCGTGTGACGTAAATAGAAAATGTAACGTTCATTTTTCTTAAAAATTCTAGTATCTTTCCAAACTTTACTGTTTTATAGTAATTACATATGAAATTAGCAATTTTGTTGCATGTTTAAATTTTTGAAAAGTTTATAATGCTAATAATGCTATATAACATATTATTATTTTAAATTTCAATCAGGTTTTTTACTAAAATTCCCTATAAAAGGTTTATTTCCAACACAACAGTTATACAGTTATATCCAATAATAATTAGAAGAAGAACATGGCTACTACTCCGTGTAAAATCATCGTGTGCAGTGATGATAAAATGTCACTGCCCATTAATGCCGTGTATTAATGAAACCTTTTCATGTAAGTTTTTTAATTTTTTCGTTTTTATACTTTCACTTTATGTTGTTTTTTTCTCTTTCTTGTTTCTATTAGGTATGGAGTGAAGGATATCTCCCAGAAAGGAGATAAAGTTTTGATACTCGGGGGGTGGGATTTGCGGACGCAAACTGGGTTCACCCGCGGAATAAACACACACTAATCGTTGTAGCTTAATAATTTGGTTTATTAACACACAGATTATTTAACGCACACTATGCCCATAGAATACATAAAACGCAAGTATACGAAACAAAAATCAATTATTAAGGGTGATATATGTGCATATGATAAATGGCGATGCAAAATGTAAATACAATGTTAAGCGGCAATAGGCTGCATAGGTATTATAAGAAACACATAATCACACAGGCAATAAAGGTCAGGATATATAATAGACAAAAAAAACTAACACTCTAAAGTCTAAATACTAAAAGGTCCAATTGTCATTATACACTATATACTAACACTACACCAATGTCTGATGCGCACGCAACGGGGAAAAGTCACAATATACAGGAGAAAAGAATAAGACGGAAAGTACTAACGAATAAAAAAAAACACTACGACCGGCTGGGCCGCTGGCGAATCTCTCGCAATGGCGGGGGCCGGAAACTGCGGAGCTGGAGGCGGCTGGTGGCTGGATGCGAAGTCTTGGCTGCTGACTGGAGAGAAGTCTTGGCTGCTGGCGGCGTAAAAAAGATGCCCTTCTGGCCGGAGCGTGCGCTTTTAAGGGCTTCCGCTTGGGTGGGGACGCGTCGCTTGCTAACGGCCGTTAGGTTGTGCGGGGCGACTTTCGCGTGCCCTGGAGGTTTCTTGGAAAGAAACGACCGTTGCGTTTTGGGCTTAGCTTTCTCGTGTTTCTTGGAAAGAAAGTCGCCCTGAAGCGAGTTTTGTTTGTTTAGCAAATTCTTCGTAACCCGCCAGGGAAATTTTTGTCCGTTTCGAACACGAGAAAGAATTGGAACCGCGGATTTAACCTTGCGGTTCGTGTCAATCCCCCCCGGCTTAATGTTCGACACGCGCGGGATTTTCGGGGTATGAGCGCATCTGGTCGGCGTGAATTTATGCAGTTGAATTGTTTTTTTGAATGAGGTAAGTGCTGTCGCTTAGTTTCAGCAGGATGAGGAAGGGTCCTATCCATTTGGGTTCGAAACCTGCGTGTACTCCGGCGCCGGCACCTGATAGAGGGTGGTATAAGATCAGGAGCCATTGGTTGATCTGGAACTGATTTGGTCCGTCTGGCGTTGGTTCCCCGAGTTTTTGGCGTACTCGGATTTCGCGATTGCGGCGTTCTTGATCTTCCGGGGAATTGGGGCGTTGGTGGGGGTCCTCGTTGGGGTTTATGAACCTTTATTCTCCGGGGCGTTGCAATGTCTTTCCGAACAGGGCGTACCCGGGATTGCACCCCAAGTTGGTGTTATGGCGGGTTCGGAGGTTGAACAGGATGCCGAGTCTCGGTGCTTTTCGTATAGGAAAAAAGAACCTCCAACTTTAATAGTATAATTTACATCATTAACCCAAATTTGAGCATTAGCATGGTATATTATTAATACTAATGCAACAACAACAGTTGTGAGATACATGTTGATTATAAAAATCTTAGACAGACTAATTCTGTTTGAATATGTTTTCTACGTATATAGGCACTGACATTTTTTAATAGTCAGCAGTTTATAAAAATAGTTTTGGTAAAATAGCAGATTAGTTTTGTTTTACTTATTTTATTTACACTAACTTAGCTAATGCACTACAAATTTTACAGATTTCATCACAAGCATGACCCACGAATGTGAATACTTCTTGCACCGTAAAAAATCCAGTCTCTTCCTCCTTCTCCTCCTCCGTTGCATGCCTTCTTCTAACTATGAATTGGAATTTACATGCATCGTAGGGGACAATTACACGATGCTCGGGAAAATAAATTATAAATTCCCTATCCCGCTCATGGTGGAAGACTTTGCAATTGTTACATTATCGTAATGGCTCTATTAATTGCTCCATCTTTAAAAATAATTATGATTTAAAATTAATATCCAATTTATTTAAGCAATCAAAATAAAATAACTTGCCCTTACAACACGAAAGTATGCAATACAACCCCACAGATTTCAAACATAAACAACGTAACGACATCCGTCTTGCGACGAGACGTTTCTAGCCGGACCAGCTATGTTATGCTATGTTATTAGAATATATCCAACTATTATGCTTATCACTACATCCTAACCATTTTACGTACATTTTATTTTTCTTATGTTTCAAAATTTTTTCAACCAAATACACGTCTGCATATTTCACTTTTTGCAATTGCTGTTCATAAAATCCTCCTAATATGTCCTTATTATCGATATCTTATAATAAGTATGTTGTGGGGTTCGTATATGTTACTTCCTTAATTGTGAATATTTCAATTGACCAATTAGGCATGTATTTTTTATCAAAAATACCCCGTACTTTTGATATTCGCACATTATCTCCTACTTTAAAATTTGAATTCTTATCAGAAACTTTTATATGACTGTAAGCTGTTTGTAATAATTGCGTTTGTTTTATGAACATCTATAGGTTTCATTCGTATTGTTCTATGCTTTGTTTTATTATACTTAGCTACTATTTTTGGTAATAGGTTTAACCATTTATAATTTTCTTGTAGCCTAAATTCTTTCCACATCAAATTTTTAAGCGTACGATTGACTCTTTCAACAATACAGGCCTTTTTTTCACTAAACACATTGTAATGATTAATACCATAGTTTTTTTAAACATTTTTAAAATCTTTATTAAAAAATTCAGTACCTAAGTCTGTTTGTAAATTATTTGGTCTTTCTATTTTAAAAACATTTTCCATTGATTTTGCAACTTCTGCACCTGATTTGGTTTTCAAAGCTCTTTTTTGACCGATAGTACCCACAATCTGTTCTCTCACTTCTTATTAATATTTCTGTACAACAGATATTGCACTTCCAGCCTCCAGTTGCATTTATTATACCACCGCCAGATGTATTTGGCTTCAAACAAATTATTTATTATTATTATTTGTTTTCTACACAAGTAGAATTTTCCTTATTTTCTGCATGGGGCATAATTTCTACTATAATGTTGGTATCTGTCAACTCAGTTTCCAGCACAATCGGAATGTCATCAAGGCTGCTGTTTTCTACGGTAATATCAGCGCTGTTAACGTTCGCCTGTTCCGCGGCCAAGAAATCTTCAGACAGAGCCCAAGTACTACTTGGGCTCTGTCCCCGCTTTCATTGTTGTTAACAGAAGCTTCCTGCAATAGGTTTTGTAATTCTTCTTCTGTTGAAAAAATTTTCAATTGTTTAATTTGGTAAGACACTGGTGTAAAGGCCAACTTGAAAATCGACCCCAAACAGTGCTTTAATTGGCGGCCGTCCTATGATTTTGTGAAATGACGAGTTTTTGTGCCACTGCACATAGTAGCACCCTAACTACCAATTTTGTGTGTTGTTGTTTTGAAGCCAAGCTCGTAACATATTCTCCACGTCCTGGTTGCTTCTTTCAACACTTCCCTCACTTTCAGGGTGTCCAGGGCGACCATTTATTATTATGCAATCCGGCCATTTTGACATCACGTCTTTAATGATATGGTTAACAAATTCGCCGCCATTGTCGCTCTGCAAAATCTTTGGAGCTCCAAATTCTAGGAAAATTTTTAGTAACTCACATGCAACTTCTTCCGCTCGCATACTTTTAAGCGGCCTCAAGTGAACAAATTTTGTAAGATGGTCTTGATAATTTAACAACCATTTGAATTCTCTGTCCAGCATTGATTGTAAATCGATAAGGTCAACTTGCCCGCGATGGTTCCAGTCTTTAGACAAAATAGGTTTTACTACTAAGCCTTTTCTTATTTGACCCTTTGTCTCAGCACATATCTTACAGCATTTTGCAAATATCTCAATAGCTGTACGCGGAATAGAATATTTTGGTCTTAATGCGTCTTTCATTTTATCTCTGCCTCCATGGCCCGTAGAAATATGACAGTTCATTAATTTTTCGTAATATGCTTCATAAGGCACTACAAATGATATTGGATCGTCGTCAGTTAGTCTCTTTTTAATGATCTTTTTTATTCCGCCTATATCAATTTCATCATATTGCCTGCCAAAATAGTGCTGTTGGTTAGTTCTTTTTTGGGAACTTTGATGTGCTGCTCTTGCTTGAGCTAGTATTTCTACTTCTTCTTCAATTCTTTTGGAGGACCACGGTTTCTTTTGTGCTTTTTTTTTGTCTGAAAAGTAAATATATTGCGAACTAACATGTGTTTAATCAAGAACATAAAACAGCTACTGAGATTAACACACAATACGTCCCTCGATTCATTATGGCCGTTTAAAGCAGCACCAAAGAATAGGTCGGGGGTTGCCAGTTCCAAAACTTTTATTTCCCTAGAAAAATCTTTACATATACCCTAGACTTCTCTAAAATTTAGAAAGCTAATCTAACGTTTACATAAGGATAATATAAGGACACAAAAATAAAACACAAGTTTTGTGTAACGTATTGTGTAGAATGTTCATAGTCTTTGTTTATTTACACGTGTCTTTGTATGACAAAATACAATATGATGTATTACAAAAATAAAACAATTTATTAATATGGCTGTGCCCGCAATTCTCATAGTGTTGAATTTATCTCTTTACTGGCGAAAAGTTGCACCAAATAAACGGAACAATTCAATCTTAAGTTCTTTTCGTTTTTCAAGTTTTGACCGAAATAAGCGGCTGGCCGGAATAACCGGTCGCCATATTAACCGGAACCCACTGTAGTTTGATCCTCTATAAAAAAATTTGCACTATTTTGCAGATCCGAACGTATCGACACTCACGTTGGTGTGACGTCACCAGCTGAATTTGCTATAATTAAACGGTTGGTCTAAAAAACGACGAATTTTCATTTTAATTCTTAAAATTGTTTGTATAAAACTTTATTAATTTCGTTTACACCCCCTAGTAGTTTTTAATAATACTGGATCTGATCCAGCGGATGATGCCATTATTTTCACTTTAACAAATGAAAATTTCCTAGATCTAGCGAATTTTTTCCAGACCTGGCACTACTGCCAACAGCTTGCAAAGAGAACTAAGAGATTGAGGTTAGATCTGGTGTACTTACCGGCATAAAATTCCTCTAGTTTCGAATAATAATTATTTCTGTCTACTCCTTTATCGGTATCGCTGTCCTCGTGGTTGTCCTCCATGATAAAAATATTATTTGGCAGAATATTATTAATTTATTAAATAATAAATAGTCAACAGGGTAAACAAACGCTCTGGCTGGAATCA
The DNA here is from genome assembly GCA_014611495.1 of Limonius californicus. Taxonomy (NCBI): domain Eukaryota; kingdom Metazoa; phylum Arthropoda; class Insecta; order Coleoptera; family Elateridae; genus Limonius; species Limonius californicus. The sequence continues at coordinate 29,198 of JABXWE010005805.1, read as the reverse complement.
AATCTCTGTTTTACAATCGGACACAATTTAAAATATAGAAGTTAGGCGTTTTAGAAATTGACGGAAATACTATAGCCAGATTGTAAGACAGACGGTAAAATTTCCAATTTGACAATGTGACTGAACGTACTTCGTCGTTTTATAAAACGACTAAAAATCTTAACCGGATTGTAAAATATTGGTAACTCAACGAAGATTTGACAAAATTGCTGGGTTTTGTAAAACGCCTAGTCGTTTTAAAAGAAGACGGAATGTACAATCTGGCTGCGACATGTGAGCTTGGATCACAAAATGAAAAACATTACTATTCATAGCCCACCCAATAACACGATAATTAAAATGCAAATCTTTATAACTACAATTAAATAACACATTACTATCCTTTTTTGATACACACTTTAAACACGCTTTAGCAGAACGAGCAGCTTGAACATCCAAATGAAAATCAGGATAACAGGACACAATAGCGTCATGAACAACGGATAAAAGATATTTATCCCTATTATGATAATCTTCTAAACCTATACAATAAACATTCAACTCACCAACACACAATTCCACGGACAATTTAAAAGCAGATCTAACTTCTTCATAGACATCACCAATATCTAATGTAACAAAAAAAACAGTGCCCAGATTTAAGACGTACGGATGATCGTACTTCAACGACAGATTTTGAAACACTACGGCTAAATGCCCCTGCTGACGCTTTATAAGCCATTCCGCAATATGACCTTTACCACCAGATAAGATACAATAATCCTTATCACCAATATGCCTTGGATGCATCTTCTTCCAAGAGTCTGTCCATAATACTACTTGGATTAACACCTACCACGAATACATCTCTCATAACCACCGACAGTTCTGCTTTTTCGTTAAAATTACTCTATCCATTAAGCTAGAGGCGCCCAGTGCCGGGAGTAACACTCCTATTTATTATGGGGCTTGAACGTCAGCAGTTAAGTAAGTATTTAATATTACGCGCCGCCTTATAGCGTAAATTGCTAAACTCCGTACAAACACGTTGATCGCGCATTATATATACAGGATAACGGTGGACTGCACTCCGTGATGTCTCACCTAACAAACATAAATTTCCTTCGAGCTGTTCACCAGTTGTCAAACGCTCGATATTGTAATAATCATTAATATCTCCTTCAATTTTGCAGCGACCATAGTAATCAATTAATTCTTCACCTGGATTACGGTCTACTACTCTTAAATTCTCCTGCTCAGTGCAAACCAACATAGATTTTGTTTCATCAGGTTCAAAGCTAATGGGTTTTGTAAAATATTTCGGCCCTTTCTTATTTAGAAAATTCAATTTTGCGCGCATATCAACAATGCCATCAGCAAGATCAACAAGACAATAATTAGCTGGAATAATATCATCAGGATTGGTAAGTACGGGATTATTTGGCGCATCTCGCCAAATTGAGCCAGGTATTGGGTTGTTAAAATAGAACCGCCTTCGATAATCAACATGAAGTTGCGGATCTGACAAACTTTCAACCACTCGCTCAGGTTACTGAAAGTAACTTGTTCAGTCTGAGGAATAAACATCTCGGCTCTAATATAGTATAGTTATCTCTTCCAAATTTCGGAATATACAGTTTCTCGGATATTTTCACTTTTCCCACAGAATTAATTACTGATGCTAATTGATCGGGGAGTACAACGACCCCTTTTGCTAAGATGACTAAATTTATATGTCTGGGGAATGGCGCGTAATCGTCCTCATTATCAAGGATACATGTTGTGCCTCTCTGCACGAACAAAGTTTTACACACTAGGACGGCTAGACTTATTCGATAAAGTTGGTAAATATTTCCGCGAACTGGAATATTGTTAAATTCAAACAAAGCTGCAAATGTGGTAACAGTTCCAAATCCTATTGCGCGGGTAGTAATGCAAAGCGTTATTGATTTGAATGTATTAACAGCGTCTAAACGATCAGCTGCTGTCTGCCCATCCTTAACTCCAGGAAACAGTTTCTTCTTCAACTCCTCCGAAAGATCATTTTCCGTAACTCTGGACTGGTTCTTTCTAAAACTAGTCACTCTCTACTCCTGATAGGCTTTTCGTGTGGGATTACCACCACGACCTCGTGGACGTCCCTTCATCTGAGTATTCTCAAAAACAAAGTTTCGAGATTTCTCATAGCCTTCATTATAATCGGAATGTACAATACCATGTACATCGTACTGCTGCGTTGGCTTTCGCCGGTACTGATTTCTGCTCATTGTGATCAGCGGGTCTGACATCAGAATCCCAAAAATCGGTGTCGGAACTTAAAAGCTTTTTGGAATGGCTAACTTTTATTGTAAATTTATCCCAAACGCATCAGAAGTTATGAAGCCGATGTACAATTTATTAAAAAAAATAGTAGGTGGCATTGGTCAATGAATTGCCAAAGGGCGTTTGAAAATGTAAAAAGGATTTTGATGTCATATTTGCGGGTATCGTAATAAATCACAAATAGGTTTTATATTTTATTTCCCACAAATAAACACCATAAGCTTACACCTGTACAGTTTAGCAACTCACTCCACATTTTCCCCACGCATGCAGGTGTTCCACCGTAACCCCATCAACATGCACTACAGGTAGTCATGAGTTTTTCAAATTTTGAACCTTGAGGAGTTGTCCTTTCAGGACACATGGGAAAATTCCTGTGTTTATCAAGCAAAATTTCTGGGTATTCCACATCAACCTCTACAATATATTGTTACGAACCCAATATTCAAAATTATTAATTAAATTATTAGTATTGCTTCATAGCTGTTGTAAGGTGATTTCAATTGCATACCATTTACGTTGCAAGCAATTAGGTCATTTTACTCAGCAAAATCAAGTACTTTGGAATAGTCAATTAAGAAATGTGAAATAAGTAGTACGCTTGATAAGGGAAATTAAATAAGGCCCAGGTCAAAAGCTGAGGAGTGCAAAACAGAATTTATAAAAAGGCAATGCAGAGTTTAGGGAGTAGTGCGAGTGAGAGTTGGAACAGTTGTAGTGCCAGTAGGGTCAAGTGGTAGTGACCGATTAAAATTGAATTTCAGTTTGCTCAGGCGAAGCGAGTTATCACCTCCGAATTTGTCCTTAAAATCTTGTTTGATGTTTTGCCATGTCTTGTCTCTATTTTCGGGATGCTTTGGATTATTGTGGAATCCGTATGCTCCGTGGTGAATTCTAATGCGGTGGTTAATGTGGGAAACGTTTTTTCGGTGTCGCATTCACCTTGTTGCGGGCTGGTTTGGTCACAGTTGGTATTCTTCGGAGAGGGTGACCTATTTATTAAAATGCTTCGAGTGAAAGTGTCGTCTGTTTCCTGTGAGTCGTCTAATAGTTGGTTGTAGATGCTTGTACTCTTATGTCGTGGAGCGAAACTTGCTTCTGCGGTGTTGATGTCCTCTGAGTTCTCACTTGAACGCCTTTGTTTTATTTTAATATTCACTTTTCCCTGTAGTCTTGTGTGTCTTGCTGGCCCACTCAAATCCATAACATGTGGCCATTAAATAATTAAAAAAATGGACAGTTGCTCCACAAATAACACAGTTATATATACTTAACAATAACTAGCACAATTGGTGATCTACCTTTTTTTTTGACTGTAATAAAAACTGTTAGTTCAAACGTAGAATATGCATGGTAAGTAAGCCTTATAATTATTCTTGACCTAGTTTCGTAGTGTTATGCTGGAGCTTCGAAGAACTGCTGACACCGCAGTGTTCAGTTGCTGTTTGACCCACAAAGAAAATTATGCCCACTGTTAATTTTACTCTAACTAAGAACTAATTAAAATAATAATAATTTGTATTAGCCTATCCAGCCTATATAATGTTTAAAATTATTTCCCTTAACTAAGCTACCTTGTCTACTAAAATTACCCAACTTACTAATATAACCAGGGCTATACCCTAACTACCCTTTGTGAAAGAATAAAAAAGTGATTATGACTACTATATATGTATAGGCCCTATTCTATTAGTGATTCCACGTCGATCATATCGAACGATACTACGAAGTCGTAACTGCCTGTGCCCTGATTGAAACTGAAGTCGCAGTGGCGATTAAGTTGGTGTCTTTGATGTAAGATTGTTTGCACAAATTCTACGACCAAGGTCGCTTCCATCTCACTGAGAGCATATCCCCCTGTTTCAAAATAAATGGTGGACCCCAAGTTTTGAATGTATTTGAAAATATCCTCACATACGATAACAACTTCGTGTTCACCCATGTCTACATAGTGGTTGACTATCATAAGGCCAGTGTTTCTGGCGTTTAATAAAGCTGTTAACAAAATATCCATTTTGTAAGGTTCTGCCTAAACGGTTAATTTGAAAAAAAAAGAACCGGCGCCTCCACCATATGTTACGCTTAAAAGCTGTAACTGGATAAGGACCCCTTGCCCTTATCCGCCGGGAACGCCAAGACTATAACAACTTATCCTAAAACATTATTCTAAAACAATACACTAAACTACTTACAGTAACACAAGTATGCAACAGGTCATTACTGGATCGGAATTCAATTTTAATCGGTCACTACCACTTGACCCTACTGGAACTACAACTGTTCCAACTCTCACTCGCACTACTCCCTCAACTCTGCATTGCCTTTTTATAAATTCCGTTTTGCACTCCTCAGCTTTTGACCTGGGCCTTATTTAATTTCCCTTATCAAGCGTAATACTTATTTCACATTTCTTAATTGACTATTCCAAAGTACTTGATTTTGCTGAGTAAAATGAACTAATTGCTTGCAACATAAATGGTATGCAATTAAAATCACCGTACAACAGCTATGAAGCAATACAAATAATTTAATTAATAATTTTGAATATTGGTTCGTAACAATATCCTACATCATCTTCATCACCTTTATCACCAATTTCCAAAACGTTGAATTCGTCCCCTACCTCAGCCCACTTGAACTTTCGATAAGGTAAATATTGAACCATTGCCCATCCATACAGGTTATTAACATCTAAATAACACAAATAACTTGAAGGCTGGATACTGTTAAAGGTGCGACGGTAATATTTATTGTTGCAGCAACTCAACCTTTTTACTACTTGTGAAATACCTCCGCGAATTCCTTGCTCTACCATGAGTAACATGTCAACATCGGTTAACAGTTCCAACTGAACTTTTGTATAAATTAACAGGACATCCCAACAAAATCCGGGGAGGCTTATATACCAGGCTGGTTCTATAGAGTATGTCTAAACAATTTTCCCTAAAATTTAAACACGTCAGCCAACAATAAAATGTCAGTTTTTAAATATAGATCACTGTAATCACCCCAATTGTATATCTTAAATGTTTTCCATAGCTTTTTGGCATGTTTATAATCTTTACGTTTAATATTTTCGTCATTTAATTTATTATAAAATTCGCAACGTGCAGGTAATTGAGGTTCTGATGGTTTATCTATACTATCAAGATAATCATAAGGAAAAATTCCTTTCCTCATTAACAGTTGCAACTGATCGTCGCTTAAACTTGCATATTCTCTAGTCAAAATTTTAAATTCATCTCTTTTTAAATATGAACTCAGTTCGGATAAATATGCATCCATAAATCTAAATGCATCGATAAATCTAAAACTGATATCTGTATTGGCATGTGTTTTCGTGAAAGAAAAATAATTTCGGTATTAATAGGTACTAGTGAAAGTTTGCCTGGAAATGCATTTACTACAGCCTTACGAACAAACTGTGCATCATAGTGGCTGCAGTTGTGAAATACAACAGGTATTATCGGTCTTATTTTATAATTTAAATTGCAGGAATTATGGCAAACACCTCTACAGTTTCCAGAAAAATTACAATGATCTAAAATTTGCTTATCTTCAGATGTAAATTCTTTCTCACAAATATAACAATGGGTTGCAGCATTGCGGTCAATCCAATTAGGCTTTATTGGGACTTGCGAATAGAATGTAGGACCATAACATTCGGCAATGTTCGACAGTTCATTTGCAAACCACTCTATGCAATTCAAGCCCCTGTATGATTTATAATAAGATAAACTGCTGTCAAATACACAATTGAAAAAATAACCTATTGAAAATACAACATGTTTTTGATAGGTAATTGTTTGTTTATCTCGTTCTGCATTAGCGGAGTTCAACAAGCATTCAATATCGCTGTAAATTATAAACGGAATCCTGTGCTTATATCACAGCCCCCTCTACCATCCAGCCGTGCTGAGAAACTTGGCAACGCTGCATGAACAGAAACGGGTAGTCCTATTGACGGCTTGTTAAGGAACTTGACCCTGCTTCCGCCTAGACATCTATTTCAACAAATATTATAATACTGTCACTCTTTACACTTTAACCTGTACTTTAATAAAGAAGAATTCCTATGTATTTGAATCCGGGATTCTGTGTTAGAGCCGTCATGCGCCGGCGATAACTGTAATTCTAAAGCGCTTGCATTATTAGAATCTGTATTTCTTGTCCTCCACTTACATTTTATTACGTTTCATTTACATGTTTCAATAAATTTATTTTTCTACTCACATACCTTACATATATTATTAGATATGTAGCACCTGTACTTTAAGGATATCTATTAAGATACGGATTTATCATTAAGATACAAGTTTACAACCAATAGAAACGCGACAAACCAATATTCACTCAATATCTAAAATGGCCATGACTACCTATCTGACAGATCTAAAATTAATTCAATTTGACAGTTCTCTGCAGTTTACTTGTAAGTTGTTAAAATTTGTGCTTTTTTGCAAATATAAACGGCAAAAATGGGCGATAGTGACAGTGAAATCGAAAATTTGACTCCACCAGAAATTATGGAACAAGCCTCGGTAGTCACGAACAATTTATTATGAGTGAAATTTTAAATTCGATTGAATACAACCACACCAACAATTCAATAAGTATTGTTCCATCATTTTCGGCATCAACGATGGCATCCACAAATATTGTGCCAGAAGTGCCGCAATTACATTTTAATAATTGTACTATACAAAACATTATTATGAATCCAAAAGAATAGTTATAAAGTTATATTTCTTTTTTTGTACTATTAAACTACATTCAGTCGAACTTTATTTAGCTGGCTAACCTTAAAGTTTAAATGTATCCAATTTTCTTTTTTTCTGTTTGCTGTGTTGCTGTTCTTGCTTCTTTCTGCAATTCTCACTATTTACATTTTTTACATAATTGTTTAAGATTATATTTGAAAATACTGAACAAATCATATTGAATATTAATATGTAATTTTTCCACAGATGCAAATGCGCTTAAAATCCTTATAAAAATAATCAGACTCTATGCTAAGGACGGTTAGTTTCATTAAAATTATTTTTTGGTTTTCACAGGTCAAAAATTTTGACTTATATTGAGGATTATTAATTATATATTCAAAAATAGAACACATGTGTACAAATATATACATAAGGTTGTCATCGGGTATCGATAGGCCACCCCTTTGCAGATAATCAGAGTATTCATTTCTTATATGTCCCCTTAGCTTTTGTAACAAACGAAATACACACATTGCAATTTATTTTTTTTGAAATTGAGTGTGCTACATAACCACACACGTATATTTTTGCTGATTCGTCAATATCACATGTTCGTAAATAATTTGTTTGTAATATGTCTAAAAAGTAGTTCATCGCAACTGTTACTTGGCACTCAAAATTGTCTAAAATTTCCTGTGATGAAACAGTTGAAAACTGAGATTTTAGTTCGCTAAATGAAAACTTGCCAGTAGCCTTTTTAAAAACACGCTTAATGCGAATTTTCTTTTCAGCACTTATGACGTCGTCAAGAGAAACGTTATAATTGCATTCGGATAATAGACGATAAATGCCAAAGCGTTTTTCTGAATTTTCTGTGGTCATCTTACCAGCTAAAATATACTTTACATTGGGGTAATGCTCAAATATATATTCAATGAGATTAATTAAAACAGATGTGCTTTGATGTAATGCAGAAAATGTTTCATTTGTTAAATTTGCCATTTCTGTAGCCAGGTTAGAAATTGACTCAAAAAATGTATTCTGGGATCAGTGGCACTTGTAAATGGTAAGCACCACTCATTTCTTTTTATTTTTCCCTTAAAAACACTTCTGTTGTTCACAATATCCCACCATTTTCTAATAATTTCGAGGAAGTTTGCTGTGTCGTCATATGCAGTGTTATTGTTTAGGCAAGATATCGTTGAATGGTGAAATACATTATCGACCAAATGTACTTTTTGTCTTTCTAAACCAAAAGGATACAAAGATTTATAATTTAATTTATAGGCTTGTTTCACAATACAATTTTTTTCATGATTGTATGTATCTTTTACATCTTGAAATTTTGCATACTTTAATTTGTTACATGTGCCATTAAATTCTGGGTACACAAAAGTAGGATTAACGTTTTTTAAATTTAGCCAGTTATTTCTAATGTTTTTAAAAATGTGAACAAAATCATATAATAAAAAAATTTTTTTCGGGTTTATTTGGGTTTGGTAGTAATTTTGAATTTGGTGAAAGAGTTTTTAAACATTGTACGATTTATTGAATGATTATCAGTAATTATACAAAGAACTTCGAAACCACATTTTTGCACAAATTCAATTATCTCTTTTGTTATACTGACCATTTCGAGTCCTTTAATATTATTTCCTGGTAATAATTTGACAACTTCTTTCATACTACCAAAACATGAAGAAATCATGAAAGTTAAGACAGTTTTTGCTGCTAGTTGATCACTATTATTGGAAGCTGAGCCAGTTATACTTTTATTTCTGTAGTCCAAACGCGTAGTGATATAAATTTCATCTATTAATAACGAAACAACCTTTTCAGTGTCTTGCACGGACATATATGCGAAAGGTAGTGTTTAGTATTATCCTGTTCATTGGGCGAAATATGTAATGAAGATGATAATGATTGAAGATATCTTTTATGGGGTAAAATGAAAAAGTCACGCATTAAGTTGTAACAAGATGGAGATTGTGAATATAAAATAAATGCCATTATAACGGTGTCCTTCGCATATCTGTTTTTATTATTAACAATTTGTTTCAGTTGATCTGATAAAATATATAGTTGCTTACTGTACTGAAAATTATCGATTTGATCACATTTTTTATTGGCTTGTAAAAGGTAATCTAAACTTCTACCTAGTAAATATTCGATAGATTGCATATCATTATTTTCTACTTGAAGTGGACCCCTATATCTAGCTAATAAATTGTCCAACTGCGACCATTTTGTTAATTTTAAATTTGAAGGCAGAATCCATTTCAAGTCACTGCATGACAGCTCATTTGTAGTAATATACACCTTTACGTGAAATTCTTTATCGACCGAAATACTATTTTGAATTGACACTGCATTTTCAAGGTTTAAAATATAGAAATAAATAAATTCGTCTGTAACTTTTACTTCCCAATTAAAAAGCAACACGTTCTTGAATAAATATTTTTTAAATCAAAAAATTTTTTTATTACATCAGCAGATACAAAATTTTCTGCTTTCAAAGCTTGTGATTTCTGAAAGTTTTCGTGCCATTTTTGAGGGTCACTACGTTGGCATTTAGGTTTTGAAGACAAATAGGAGGGTAAATTTGGGAAAAGAGATGGTATGACACTTTCTTTTAACTTGGCAAATTTCAATGGAAACTAAATACGAACCATCTGGCTCAAGTTGTCTTTCGATTCGAATAATATGGAATCCAGGAACACAGCACCTTCGAGGCATCTGTAATTTGGTATACACAGCATTAATTAATATCCACCTACAGTGCTATCTGCTACTACATAGTACAATTAGGTAATAAATGTAGGGGCTTATCTTACCTTTGAATCTTATTTTTAGTGTTTACGCTACGGGCCTAAATTATAACAAAACTCCCACTAATTTGGAGGTTATGTGTGTTTGCCGTTGGCCTTTTATTCACTTGTAACCTCGCTTGTAACACTTTATTTAATAATACACTTCACTTTAAAACACTGAGCATGTATTGTATGTTACCACAATAACTTTTTAATAACTCTATGTAGCAAGTAAATTAGTAAACACATAAAAGTATAAACTTCATTTTCACTAACGAAGTGGTTTAGGCAAAAACCGGACTACGCTATGTTGCCAAGTATATTTCTCAGCGCGGCTGGATGGTAGAGGGGGCTGTGCTTATATCTATGATTCTTGAAAGCTAAAATTTTCTCATTTTCTTCCCTAAGTGTAATTTGACATGTATTTAATTTCTCACAGTTCTCTAAATGACGAGTTAAAAGTTCCTGAGTTGTAAAATATTGCAAACATCTGCAGGAAATATGAACCTTTCCATCATGATTAGACAATTGACTACTCACTAATCTTGCTAGATTTTTTATTAATCAAAAGTGATATTTAGTTTTAAGCGCAGTTTCTACTGCATCGATTTCATTCAACCAATCTTCTTAATCATCATCATCAGTACTATTATCAACATCGCCATCATCGTCATTATCATCATCCGATTCATTTTCATTATCATAGCTATCTTGAATCATTAATAAATTTATATGGCGTGAAGGCTGCTTTTTTGTTATCTTAACGGGTATTACAGTAAATCCATTTTTTGAGCGTTTATTGTTATTTTTGTATTGTAAACCAAATACATTAATTGAAATGTCATTTAGTAGTTCAAACTTATCAATTTTATCTAGTGACATGGGTACAGACAAGTCAAATCCTTGCAATTTTAAAACATTTCTAAAATTTGGATATGAAGAGGTGTTTGCAAGTGTTTTTGCAGGGTACAGTGCTGCCTCAACAGAATAAAAAAAGCAATTTTGATCTTTATTTTTTATATTAATGACAGCTCGCTTTGATTTGATCTCTTCAGGGAGTGGTATGAAAGACGATCCATGAAATACACAGCCGCATCAATTAATGTTTACTGACAATGAATCAATGGAATAAAGAGACCAGCCCGAGTTGTTAGTTTCAAATTCGCTTAATTTGTTTAGATTATCAAATATGCAATCATTAAAAAAATCATTGAAGGTGTTCATTTGATTTGGGAAAAGTAATGAATTTTCAGTATTGAAATACTTTGTTTCAAAAATGATGTCTCCATCATCACCCCCATTGCGATAAGCTCACAAGCCAGTACAACGTTCAGTTTAATTACTGGGCTTTTCTGTTTTTTAAAGTAAAAATTCCAACGATTTTTCATTATCCTACAACAATTGTTCAAAAACGATGACAATTGTTTATGATCGGTATTTACCAATAAACGTGTTTCTAAACGACTTTTAAAACAACTTTCAATCTTCCTCCAACGTGTGCCTGTATTATTTTTAGGTTCACATAATAAACGGTTTAGAGAAACTTCATATTTTTTCAAATTTATATAGTGACTTTCTAAACTTCTCTTATGCCCTATGGTAGGAATTTCTAATTTCAAAATGTTCTTTAAAAGAATAATGTCTTTGTTAGCCAATTTAATCCATTTCTTAACTTTATCATTGCAATTTCGATTATATATATATAAATATATAAATATATAAAATGATATATACCTCTTTTATCCTTTGAACTGATTGTCCACTTAAAACTAGTGTTTGTTCAATATCAAACATATTATTATTATTATTATTAATTAATGTTAAAACTTAATTACATTAAAAATACCTTTAGAAAGGTTATCTGTTATGTTGATACGACAGCAGTTTCTAACAGGAGCAGGAGAAGAACCGATGCACAAAAATCTTGCTTCTGCAGCAGAAAAATCAAACAAAAGATTTACACTTTGTTAAACAAAAAGTTTTACAGATTTACCTTAAATATAAATATAACATATTGCTGTGCTATGCCCGTTGATATGGTAACCTTTAATTATTGGACCCCAAATAATAAAAATAATAATTATCATAAATAAATAATACCTGTTCTAGGTACACTCTTGAAACATTTGTTACTCACCCGGTACAGACATATAAATTGTTAGATCAAATTCACAGCAATTATTTGAAATTGAGACAACCACCTACCTTCTATGGTTCAAAGTAATCTCAGGGAACTGCGAAAATAATCAAGTAAGGAAATAAATATTTTGTCGGTAGGACTCTAGCTATCAAAAGGGAAACATATAACAAAACAGGCGATATGTTCAACATATGAACTTATAATACAACATATCACTTCCAACACAAAAATATATAACGGTAAGCCATCATTACATAAGAATAAAACGCATCTTTTTTTTTATAATAATCGAACAAGGTTAAACCATTCATTTAAATCAAATTAAATTTCCCACCTGCTTACATATACGCTCCCGGTGAAGAATTGCTAGACACTGCGTAATAGTAGCTCTCCTGCTCCCTGCTGTGTCCAAAGCCGCACGTACACAATTTGATGTAAGGTGATGGAAGAAAGTTCTTTGCTTCAAATAAACAAATTTTCTGTGCCACAAGCGCTGATCAGTTTCTCAAACACAACAGTAATTACTGCAGGTACGCAGCCGTTCTTTTATCAATGATCCAGATTTGAAAGAATTGTTGTTAGTTTTCTATATTGATCTTCGATCCGTAAATCTAACCTCCAAATTCCCACCTGACGTTTTAGAACTGAAAAGACTCGACTATCGGAAAACAATTTCGCTACGATGAACGCCAGTATTCCAAATAGGACCAAACTTGGAATTTTCGCTGATTTACTACAAATCTTCAAAGTTTCCGGTAAATAAAACACTGGGGTACTTACACCAACACATAAACAAATTTAATTTACGGTATTTATGAACATTTATACAGGTTTAAATTAGATTTCTTTAACATTTCTGTGAGCCAAGCGACAATACTTCTGCTTGCTCCCTGTTCAAAAAACAAACTTTTTATTTATTAAACAAAAAGCTTTTCCACTTTTTTTTTGTCAGGGAGCTCTATCTCACAACATTGTTTCTAAACTATAAAAATTCTAGCCAATCACAGTATAGAACCAATTTACCAAAATTAACACAAAATCTAATTATCTAAATAATTATTTTATGCAAAACCTATGCTAATAACAAATTACAAATCCAGAATGCTTATCATTTTTCCTTCATTTTCAGATCTCACATGACCCATTTGTGTTAAGTAATTAGTAAATTAGCATATAGACAAATTAAATTTGTTTATAAAAAACATAATAACAAATAGCAAATGTTACAAATCTATTCACAAACACTGCTCAATTCACTTAGTCCATAATTCCATAGCATAAATTCTCATTGTAATACAATAAACCATGAAATTTACCAATGTCAATCTTAGCATATTGCAACGTTCAAACTCCAATCAAATTTCAATTAATTACAGGGCAAACTACACCCAAAAGCTTGCTTAAGTCACCATCAAACCATCATAACAGTTATTGTCACATATTATTTACATCTAAGTACGAAATATCACATATACAACCTATTTTAGATCACATTGTTATAAAAAGTTCTAATATTTCGCAAATTTCAGGATGTACGCTAACCCTTTTCATGTTGGAAACACATACCACCTGTATAAGACTGAAATTCTACCAGGAAGGCTTCATCCTTAATAGAGAAGTCCCACAGACAGAATCTAAGATGTTAAAATTCCACCATCATAAATGACATGATCAACTCGATACTGCTGTGAACTTGACATTACAATTCAAACTCTTTGCAGAAATAGCATAAATGGCTTAAGACGCGTATAGAATAAGAGTTTACCTATTAAGGTGTATAATTAGTTCCGTAAATATCACAACAATATATTCACCTTTATTTATGAAGATATCTTTTCTTCCTTTTTTGCTGGTCTCTTATCACTGCTGCTGCTGCAACCTTGCTTTTTCCCCCTTTTTTAGATTTGCCTTTTTCGTCTTTCTCTTCACTTTCCTCGCCGGAAGACACAGATGAAGATGTATCGCTTTCAGAAGAAGAAGAACTGCTTCTTGCTTCCTCTTCCTTGTCACCTTCTAATAGGATGAATTTTTAAATTTGATGCCGTATTCACCCTTCCCACATCAACTGAACCCAAGTATACAAAGGCAAGTTTCTGTTTCTGCATACTTTTTAGGTCTTTCTTGCTTAAAGAATCGCCAATTCGTTTCGGCAGATAAATTATTGTCTCTTTTAACTCACAAATCACGCACCTGCGTTTTATTGTTTTGCTGAATATTGATTTTATATTAATGATTGGATGCTCAACATTGATCTCCATCTCTTGGACTTTTAGAATTGACTTTGTTTTAATATTCGCAATTTTATTGAGTTTTTCCAGGTTCAGACTCATGTTTTCTTTTACAAATTAAGAAAAACATAAATTTTATAAAATACTCACGTTGTAAAAGCATGCATATATGCACACGGACACCTTTACTTATGCAACAACAGTAGTAAATTAAAATATCTCGCCTTTCTTAAAATTCACTTTTGCACAACTAACTTCAACAAATCACTTGCTGTTATTTTCTGTTAACTGTGCATACAATTCTGGAGGTATTTATACCAATCTTGCAAATTGCGTCAATAGCCGTTCTAATTAACTTTGAACCTCACGTGCTTTTGCTAATTACAAATAACAACTCAATACACTCAATACACATCTTTGTTTCAATAAATAAAATTAATGATATGTTTAAACTATATTTCCAATATCTTATCATTTTAGCATTAAAACAACTTTAATTTCCGGGGTTATTAGTCTTTCACAGCAGCTTTGTTTTTATAATTTTTTCATTGTACTACATGATTTACAAAGAATGTTTTCTTTTGCAATTGGGTCAATAGTCGTTCTTATTAACTTTGGGCCTCACGTGCTTTTGCTAAAATACAAATAACAACTCATTAAAATGTAAGGAACAATGTACATCTTTATTTCAATAAAAAAAAATTAAATCATACATTTAAAAACTAAATTCCAATATCTTATCATTGCATACATGATTTTATAAATAAATTCAACATATCTCTTATTTTTATTATTGAGATCAAATTTAACATGAATATCAGTTTTAAACACCAACACTGTCAAAGGTTATTAGCCTTTCTCAACAATTTTTATAACCAGGAAACATATGCTGAATTAATCTAAAGAAGTTATTAACTTTATTTGAACCCCTCCATTAATTTATTTAAAATAGCCACTTCATCCTTAGTTCTACTCAAAATATGCTTCATTATTATCCTACATTTCATGATGGACAGATCCATTACCAATTTTATTGCAAACAATCCAATTCCTTTTCCTATACTGCCCCTTTTCCACCCCCTATTATTAACTCGATGCAAAAGGTACAATTACCTTGAATTAGACGAGTTCCAAGTGATATGTTCCTGTTTAAAATAATTTCAGAACCGGATCCAAATGCAGACCAGTTAGAAGTTAGGCTGCTATATAATCCCTTAAACCCCATTTACCATTACTTCCTTACAAACAATTATACGTCCATTTACCTGGGTGTCTTTCCATCAGACACACCTTTCACTGCAGAGATCGCTATCAATATGCAAAATGCAGCGCATTCACGAATATTACTGCAGAAATGCAAATTTTGCAGAAAGATGAAATGCTCATGTTTTAAAGAAAACTAACTCTTCTCTTATACACACACAAACAAAAAACTGCCTTTTTCAAGGCAACATAATTGCTTTCAAATAATCTTAAGTTCCTTCCTCGTCTTCCTTCAATCTCCACATACCACATCCCACACACTTTTCCCATTTTAACTACTTATTCATCTCACCTAATACACCCTTACCTAGTCATACCTATTTTCACTTACAGCCCCCTGGAACCTCTGTTATATTACGTGATACACCTCCACACCCACACATCTCAGCTTTCCTTTAAGTACACCTATTCCATTTTTTATGCCCCTCCCTGCTAACTACATCTTACCTGAACACATTCGCAGATGCATACATCTACATTCCCCAGATACCACACCTCACACACCTGCACTCTTTCTCCCTGATACCACATTCCCAAATACCACCCACCTTAAACCTCCTCCCTGGCAACATACCTTTCATACCTACTAGGTACACTCTTATACTTACACACACATACTTTCATATTTTTTTGACCCACTTAAAGTTCAATGGCCCCACAAACACACACACTAATTTACACCCATCTGGAACCCCACGGCCACCTGACCTCTGATCTCACGATTTCTATTTCTGGACTACCAGACTACCGACTTCTTATCTCCAGGCGATAAACTCTGACCCCCCAAATCTCGCTCTTTCCACACCCTCTCATTACCTACTTTAAACACCCTTAAACACATCTCTTTTACACCTTTCACACCTTATTACATGCTCCTTTGTTACACCTTTCTATACACACCCTACTTTACCTACACCTACGATCATAGCCGATGATAACGGATAACGGTCACTTTTATACTACATGTCCATTCTAAATCAGGTACTAGTGCGAAAATTCTTGATTTTGCCATATGCTGTAACTCGGGTGATAAGCTTTTAACTGCAGCGGCTATTCCATTAAAAAATAAATCGATCGGATGAGTATTCGACGGTGAAAAAGAAGTCGCACTATTTTAACACTCATTTTTCTCACTTTCTACCAAATATATCATTAATACGGTTGATGCTGTCTCTGGTTGCCACCTTTAGATATTGTGTAGTATTTCCCGTTTTCTTTTTGTTTGAAGGGACTGATGCTTTTTCCCTAACTTCTTCAGTAGCAACTTCAGTAATTTCTCCATCATTATTCCCCACAAAAGATTCATAATTATTCTCCTCATCCGAGTCTTTAGGTTCAGGTTCGGCTATGTTACTTTGTGTTTCCCTTCCTTGAAATGAGCAATAAGGAAAGACATGCAGTCCTCATATTTCCATTTTTTAGTTTTTGCGGTTGAGTCTCCGCTTTTTGGGATTTTCTTTTTTAATGCTTGTCTTAGTTGGTTTCGTAACGAAATCCATCTGGTCTTACATGCTGGTCCTACAAATATAGAAATTGTTAAGAGTTGGAGTTTTATTAACATTTGATACAAATGTCGCAATAAAAATATTAGCACTAATATAAAAAATATCTAAAGTAGTAATTTTTTCAGATTCTTGGCAACTGGAGACTCGTTTCAAACAATATTATTCAGTTTTCGGTTGGGACATTCGACTGTGCACTATATAGTTAAAGACGTATGTGAAGCTATAATACACGAATTGTTAGCAGAGTGATGCCATCGCCAAATAAAGAAAAATGGGAAAAAATATTTGTGCAATACTTTAACTATAAGCGCACTTTCTCAATAGTCTTATTAGCTTTAGTAGATGCAAATTATAAGTTTATTGCCGTCGCTATCAGGGCTTATGGCAATAATAGCGAATGGCAATTTAGGAAAAGCTTTAGAAGCGGAAACTCTAACTCAGGACAAAGCACCATATTATGTGATTGTGGGCGATGAAGTATTTCCCCTTAAAACTTACCTTATGAGATCTTACCCCGGCTCTGTGATAAATAGGGATATAGAAAAACAAGTTTTTAATTATAGACGCTCGCGAGGCAAGCGAGTATCCGAAAATGCTTTTGGAAACTTGGCTCAAAAATTTCGAATCTATTTTAGAAGTATTAATTGTTTACCCGAAAATATAGATAAAATAATAATGACCACTTGCATTTTACATAACTATATTAAAGACAACTACTGTATGACCCAACATTTAGAACCTCCACAAGGAGAACTTATTATAAAAAATGTACCTAAGCAAGGTGGAAATGTCCTTGCCGCTGCATTTAATGTACGTGAAAAATATACGACATTTTTTAATTCAGCGAGTGGATCATTACCTTGGCAAAGGGCGAATTTTTTATAAATAACATAATGGTTTGTGTTTATTTTTCTCTTATATGTACTTTCTTTATACAAGTGCTGTTTGTAAACCATATTAATAAAAATATTAAGACGTGACTTACCTGTTGCATTTAATTCCTGCCCGATTTTAGACCATGTTTTGTCTTTATGACTATTATCACTGTATTTCCTGTGTGCGATATTGTACAGTTCTTTATATTGGCGCAATGCTTCTATTATGTTTTCGTCATTCATAATTAATAAACAAATTAAATTAAATTTACGCGATATCGTATAGATCAATATAATATAACAGTACAGTATTGTACTTTGATGGTCCGTTCCAATATGCACACTGCAGAAAAGTAACGAAACGGCACGGAACGTCACGTCAAAGAAATGTTTGAAACTTATCTCGACGATTCGTGACGCTGACGGTGCGTTCCGTTACGTCTCTATATGAATGTTACCACAAGAAATCTATTATACAATATTTTGACGTTACGTTGCCGGTCGGTGACGTGACGTTGACGTTCCGTAAAATGCGAATCGACCTTTACTGTTATATATACCATGCGCCTTCAAAGCGATGCTGACCGGAAAAAGCTTCTCGAATGTTGTGAGTCACAATGGCTGCCAAACACGAGGGTCGTTTCTTACTCAAGCACTGTGAATCCTAGCCGCTGCCCAGTAGTTCTCCAGGCTGCTGACGCCGGAAATGGAAATAATGCCAAGGGTTGACGCTGCTGATGCATCCACGTGTAGATGCTGCGGCTGTTTTATCTTGACTAATTTCATTAATCGAAATTAATTCGACGTGCTGGTTCATACTACAGGCCACGGAATTAACTATTTTCACAGTATTACATTAATTGACGTGCTGTTCTTTGCCAAGCCACGTGGTTAATTAACACTTAATCAATCGAAATACACTTGTAAAATTTAACTAAACGAATATTGGTTCAATTATCCGGCTCGAAGGACCATGTTTGAATAAAATATTTTTTCGTATATGGGTAATATTTATTTAACGACACACAAATCACCCATCAGGTCATACTGGACCACAAGACACAACTCTTACATAAAATACAAACGTGACCGTCGGAGGCAAGAAAGCATGCTACGGAAAAAAATACTCCCGCTAGGGTAGTAACGACGGCTGCCGATGGGCGACGAAATAAAGTATAGTGTAGGTCTATATGAATAACTACTTTATTGTACTGTACGTTGAATAGCGTTTTATATGATGCGTTTTCATAAGTTTCGATGCTTCTGTTAGTTAATTGTAGTTTATCGAATAATGTGATTTATCAAAATTTAAATCTTTACTTTGAAACAGATCATTATATTGTTCTGGCAAAACAGTAGCGGCATCTTTTGAAGAAATTGACTGTTGTTCATAAACGTCTTCCAGTTCCGGAGCCGAAGCACCTTCTTCTTCTTTATAGTCATCCTCTTCTTCTTCGTCTTTTTGCTTTTTAATTTTTGGAGTCTTTAAAATAGGCTGTTGTTGTATTTGTTGGGGTTTGTGTTTTTGTTGTTGGGGCTGTACTTTTGATGCAATTTGTCTTAACGGTTGTAAGATTCCATCGTCCATCGTTATAGTTGTTATCATACTGAAATACTGCTGAATCTTGTTTTGTTTACTGCATGCAATATCATCGAATATAAATATAGAACTGGCACGAGCCTGTCCAGGGCCAATGATCCTTTTCGTTTTCACTAAACTCAAAATATCCAATTCGGTTGATTGGTTTGAAAATGTGTTAAAGCTCGTACTTTTTTTGAAATAAAGATTTTGAAAATAAATAGAATATTTTCCAATCTTAACCCATTAGAATCGCTGATTAGGCTTAGTAATACGTGTACCTTGCCGCAATTACTAGGACCACAAATTTTGCAACGAACTGTAGATGGCAGCAGAGGACCATGTCTCTTTAACACCTGATTTTCGGCAACAATTTCACCAATGTTTGAAATGGGTAAAGATTGAGGTTGTATTAATTGCTTTCATGATCTTCTGCTAACTACACAAACACTTAAATAATAATAATAATAAAACTGGGTTACATTTTTATTTATTTATTTATTAAGGTACTAAATATAAACAGTGATAAACTAGATGATGGATCTTCTACGGAATATAAGTGGTGGTACATGTTTGGCTTCCTCGGATTCTTTTATTATCTCGTGAAAACTGCAAGCAATGCATTTATTGCCTTGTAGATCTGTTTCCCCTTTACATTTGGGGCACGTATATTTTGCAGGCACAGGCATTTCTTCTTTTAATATATTCAATAAATTTATTAAAAGTTACTATAGGATACAATTGTAATTCTAGTAGGATTCTAGTGTTAAACAGTACTCACAATAATTTGGATAGTTTTTATAAATATACTTAAACGTCTTATTTCTATATTTACCTATTCTTAAAATATAATGATCCGTACATCATCATACTCCTAAGCACTATTATATTAAAGTTGTTCTTTATTTTTGTTGGACGTTCTTGTTGTTTGCACCGCTGTCGTCTTCGGCGTTCTGAGGACGATGTCCATTCGAATGAGTCCTTCTATGACAATCGACGATGAAACGTGCCATACCTTCAATGTGTGATTTTAGTCCCAGGTCTTTCAGGCGCTGGCACAAACACACAGGACACTGTCGCATTTTTGTCAAATCATCCAATTAAAATGATGCTAGTGATGAACTGTCTGCTGATATATATACGATTATTGCTCACACACAAGTTGAAAGCTGTTCATTAATCGCGAATAACATGGGTCACAAGCTCAGTAAATGGGTTATGATGCTTTACACATTCTTGCAAAAAATTGCATTTAATTAAGTACCTGCTTCAAAGTTTTCATATGCTTTAACTTCGATTCCAAATCGATATCTGACTCTTTCAATGCGATTGGTTGGGACTCGAACAATCGATAACAAAAACAGGCATGTCCTGAAATTCCTTATAGTAAAGCATACAATTGTTAATCGATTTCCCATAATAACTCGATTGAAATTTTTATAGTTTGTAAAGGCTGTTATATAATCATGTTGATCAAAGTTTAGATTCATACTCTGATAGGGAAATTCTGAAGTGTTGAGGTGTGCTTTTATGTTTGTTATATTGACATGACTTAGTACAGTAGATGATTTATTTCTTACGCCAATTTTACTCTTTTGCGCAAACAATAGTATTTGAACAGGTTTCTCGGTAGGACTACATACTTTCGATAGGTGATTTTAGACCCAGGACTTCTAAGCACTCACACAAACACACTGGACAAGGCTGCATTTTCACTATATCTTTCAAAAAGTCATGGCATATATCTGAGGCCAATTGATATTTTTGGCTGTTCCGTTTGCATCCTGAGCCCTATTTTCATCATAATAGAACTCGTATATATTGCAGCATGCGAATGATAAAACTAGCCTTTCAAACAAATGCCCTAAATATTCAACATGCTTGCGCAAACTTGTCGAAGAGCTGCCTCCATCACACAAAACATTATCGTAGCAAATCCACATTTTTGTCTTCTGAATTGCTGAACTTTGCTGGTATATACAACATTGCTTATACAGACAAGTTCAAACCTGTTTTTTAGCTAAACAGCCATTATTGTTATTATTATTATTATTATTAATCGCGGACACCATGGGTCACGAGCTTAGTAAATGGGTATACTGCACTACACATTCTTGCAAAACAATTGCATATAATTTAGTACCTGCTTCAAAGTTTCCCGATGCTTCAACTTCGATTCTAATATCGATAGGTGACTCTTTCAATGCGATTGGTTGACTGGAACAATCGATAACAACAACAGGCATGTTCTTAAATTAAAAGTCAAGCATACAGTTGTTAACCGATTTCCCATAATAACTTGATTGAAATTTTTTATAACTTATAAATGCTGTTTTATAATCATTTTGTCAAAGTTTAGATTCATGATAGGGAAATTCTGAAGCGTCGCGGTGTGCTTTTACGTTTTTTTATATTGGCATGAGTTAGTGTAGTAGAGGATTCATTTCTCACGTCTATTTTATTCTTTTGCGCTCACAATAGTATTTGTACAGGCTTCTCGGTAGGACTGCTATTTTTAACACGCCAAATTGTTTTATTTGATGCAGGAGGCGCAGGTAACTCGTGCATTTCCCATTGTCGATATGGTATTATGTTTTCAGATTGTGAATGTAATTTCTCCATTAAATCCAGGTTTGCTTCATCACTCAGTAACACGTGGGGAACCTCCCATGATACCTTGTCTATAGTAAATTCAACATCGGTATCTTCGCTTTTCTAACAATTAACGTCAGTTTTTGCTCTTATCAGTATTAATTCCTGACGCATTTTAACAATCATCTGATAATCTTCACAGAATCCAAATGTATGCCTTAACGGTATAAACATGTAAATTTGTTATTTTTAAAAATTTGAGAATTACCCATTATAGTCATCTTATGCAGCTAAGACCATTAGTGTCGTCCTCATTATATGATGTTCTACCTATAATAAATCACGTTATTCCAGGTTGTTTGCATAGATCAATAATTTCATTACTACCCAGTTTAAGTTGGATTGCATCGAACAGGAAACATGCACCGTTTGGGGTTATTATAAAATTACCTGTTGCAACCTTCTTTTCGCATAAATACCACTAATTTTAATAAAACTGTCGTACGTACCGGTTATAATATCGGAACTTTGAATATCTATACGAATGGTATTTGAATTCTTTGTATTTTGCGTATACGGTAAATAGGTACTTTGATTATTACATCATCGTATATTGGCTACTTAAAAATATCAACTTTACGACTCGACCCGTTAAGTTTTACATTTTTCAAAAAGCCACTGTTGCTGCTGACACCTGTCGTTCGCTTTGAGGAAGGCATTATTAATAACTTTAAAACCGAGACTTGTTAAAAATTTAATATCGCTACACGTAAATGTTGCTTCTGCTCTCTGCTGCTGCAGACTGCTACCTGATTTATAACAATCAACATTTATACTATCATCATCAGATATACAATTTATACCCATTACCTAGGGTTCACTTTTAAGGTGTAAACGTACACAGTTATAGGTGTCTTCACTAAATGGAACTAATTCGCCTTCGTTTTCGACCAATGTAATTGTGATGTTATCAAATTAGCTTAAATTTATCGGAAAATAAGTTGCTGTATTAAGTAAGATGACAGAGGCTCCAAGGGTGGAAATGAAAATAGGTATGAATAGCAATGGGTGTATTAGGTAAGATGAATAAGTAGTTAAATAGAAAGGTGGGATCTGATATGTGGAGGTTGAAGGAAGAAGAAGAAGAAGAAGAAGAAGGAACGTAAAATTATTGAAGCAATTACGTTGCCTTGAAAAAGGCAGTTTCTGTGCGTGTATGTGTAAAGAGAAAACTTAGTTTCTTTAAAACATGAGCATTTTCTCTTTCTGCAAAATTTGCATTTCTGCAGTTATATACATGAATGCGCTGCATTTAGCATATTGACAGCGATCTCTGCAGTGAAAGGTGTATCTGATGGGAAGACTCCCAGGTAAATGGAGGTATAATTGTTGGTAAGGAAGTAATGGTAAATGGGGTTTAAAGGATTATATAGCAGCCGAACTTCTAACTGGTCTGCATTTGAATTCGGTTCTGAAATTATTTTAAATAGGAAAATATCACCTGGAAATTCGTCTAGTTCAAGGTAATTGTACCTTTTATAGCGGGTTAATAATAAGGGATGGAAAAGGGGTGGTATAGGGAGAGGAATTGGATTGTTTGCAATAAAATTGGTAATGGATATGTCCATCGTGAAATTTAGGATAATAATGAAGCATATTTTGAGTAGAACTAACGTTGAAGTGTCTATTTTAAATAAATTAATGTTCAAATAAAGTTTCTATCTAAAATCTATCAGTGAATACTTTAACCCGTTTAACACATCCTGTTTTTAACTATAAGCTTCCGAAACATATCCACCGAAAACGTCTGAAAAATACCCCGAATCACTCGCACCCGTGCCTATTGAAAACTCCCCGTCACTTACGCTCTCTTCTACGTAACTCTGCCATGGTGATATATCAACTCGTTCTTCCGCCTCAAAGGAAGCTGGAGCTTCGTGCGATCGTTGTATACTCCTCGGCGACGATTCTTCTTCGGACACTTCCATGGAGATTTCTTGGGGGGTTGAGTCTGTCGATGGCACTTCTATCGTAACATCGTCCTCGTTATCACTTATTTGTACTACGTAATCTTCTGCACCCGTTAATACAGGTAGAGGTTGTGTAGTTAGGTCAATTAACCTCATCCAGTAAAAGGCTTTGAATTGAACTTAACGATGGAGGATAAATTCGCCAGTCACTCTACAGTCTTCATAGAAGACACCGCAAGTAGATATGAAAAGGGCGGTTCTGGCTCACTGCTCTTATGGGAAATCCCATGTTAAATTTTGTTTTGCGACAGGTCTTTTTTGTGGGGTGTTTGTAATGAGTGCGAGAGAGAGGTACTTCGGATGGCTGATGGTGTGAGAGAGAGGTCCTTCGGATGGTCTGTGTGAAGTGGTTCTTTGTGCAGAGGTGGTGGTGGTGGGGGTATTGTCAATGACCAGAAGGTGTAGTGGAGGTGTAAGAAGAAGGGTAATAAGTTGGCAGAGAGAGAGAGAGAGAGAGAGAGAGAGTCGATGGGTATGTGTATGCAACCCGCCGTACTTTTTTATAAATACGTGGGGATTCGACCCGTGGTCCGTTGTATTACGAAGCAGAGATGATTTGCTCGCAGCCACCGAGGCTAGTTGCTATAGGAGTGTAGTAAGTGGTATATATGTTCGTGTGAAAACGTCGTCGTCGTCGTCGCGAGAGTATGCAGCATGGATGTAGCAATTTGATATCGGCTATCCCCGCTCCCCGCGCCGGATAGCTTGCTTAAGCTGGTGGTGGTGAATTGATGATTAATTAAACTATTACCTAATATAATAATAATGTAATAGTAGCCAAAAGAATAATAATAACCAACTAGTATAGGTACAAAATGGGGGTTGGGGGTGGTGAGAGTGGGGTGTGTATATTTTATGTATGTTGTAGAGGGATGCATATGACGGCAGGGGGTTGGAGGGGGTGTTTTTCCGTTTATTTTCCCCAAATTTCCACCCGTTTCGGAGATATTTGACATTTTAAGGATTTTTAAGGTGGTTTGGACTTAGAAAAATTTGCAATAAAATTAAAGAACTATAGTAACTAGTATAGGTACAATAGGGGTTGGGGGTGGTGAGAGTGGGGTGTGTACTATATATATATGTTGTAGAGGGATGCATATGACGACAGGGCGTTGGAGGGGGTGTTTTTTCGTTTATTTTCCCCAAATTTCCACCCGTTTCGGAGATATTTGACATTTTAAGGATTTTTAAGGTGGTGGTGTTTGGACTTAGAAAAATTTGCAATAAAATTAAAGAACTATAGTAACTAGTATAGGTACAATAGGGGTTGGGGGTGGTGAGAGTGGGGTGTGTACTATATATATGTTGTAGAGGGATGCATATGACGACAGGGGGTTGGAGGGGGTGTTTTTTCGTTTATTTTCCCCAAATTTCCACCCGTTTCGGAGATATTAGACATTTTAAGGATTTTTAAGGTTTGGACTTAGAAAAATTTGAAAGTGTGAAACTGAATATAAATTTATTAAGTTTGCTGCTGCTGCAAATATTTATTGAATGTACAGACAGTGTATACAGATACATAAAATATAAAATTTATACATGCTTCCAATTAATAACGACTGTTTCCTGTGGAAGGTGGCAGTGCGTCATGGAATTACCGGTCACCATCGAGGAATTGCACCCATCGCACTGATAGGTCAAAGATGCATGGTGGTGACTCGAAGCGATTATGAATTGTTCAGGCAGCTCCTCCCTCTGCGAATAACAGGTGGGACAGTACACATAGTGCCATCGTTGTAGGTTAGCAATGTCCAGCACCCTGTAGTATTTTAGGCACTGTTCGGTGGACAGCTTGATATACTGCAGACGACGTCGGTCACTTTGTAGCGGGAACATGCTACTGCTGCTAATACAATACTACTAAGAAGCAACACAGAAATAAAACAACAGCAATAATATGTCAGGCGGCTTTTTATTATGGTAAATACACCCGTGCAGTGGCACGTATGTGCGTGCGACATATGGCACACTATGTTAAATATTTGTTACAATTTCGACAGGCACATACGTGCCCGCACGGTAAAAAAAAAAAAACAAGCTCTAAGGGGTTAGCATAGCACAAGGAGGGGGTGGTGGCGGTGATGGTTCTGGAGATGATGGCAGCGCCTCCCCAGCGTGTGGGCGATGCAGGGCTTTCTTTTTAAATTTTATATGTGGATACTTCGTGATTTTTCGATCGAATTATGCTATGTGTGGCGTAGGAAATTTGCATGTGCAATAATGAGTCATAATAGGTTTGGAATTTTATTCGTTTGAATAGCGCGATTCTACCCACGCCTTTGGCTTTCTTGATAACACAATCATTATTATTGTACTGTCATAGTCGTCATCGTTGGGCTTTGGTTGGTAATTAGGGTCGCCTTGTGGAAATATACTACTATCGCAGACCTGTTTTTTACATGAACGAGAAGTGATACGGCCTGGTACGAATGCCAAACAAAAACCGGATTCTACCGGACTGGAGCCCACTTGTTTACTGAGTTTCTAGTACGTGCGTCATCAAGACCTCGTTACTGGTTGAAAAACATCACGTGTTTGGAGCAGCCGGATGCCGACCGACTGGAGCCACATGTGTTTACTGGTTTATGTGGTGTGTGCGTCATCACCATCGTGTTTCGAATTGCAAAACATCACGTGTGGGAACACCCAAAAACCAGAATGTCTACACTAATTAGAAACGCATTACCCGATGCTGCTGCTGACAACGGCCCTACCTGCGATGTTTTTGTAAAAGTACTGTTAATTACAGCCTCATCCGAACAACGTACAATAAATACCTTTACATTGGACCATATAGGATTTTCTGAACGTTGTTGTTTGTCCCTGAATTTTATATGCAATAACAATGCAATGTACGTTGCGCTTGTTAACTTGAAAAATTTACACGTTCAAGCAGGTTGCTTGCAGGTTTGTGAAGTGAGTTGTAATGGGCTAAGTCGTATTATTTGCACCTACATGTTTGAAGGTCAAAAGTTTCGTGTAATTGACAATAGTAGATTTCCTAGTCACCGTCACCGCCGCCGCCGCCACTGTTGCTGTAGAAAACATATTGTTAAGCAGATAACGCTAAGTTTACAAGATCGAATGTTGCTGCGTTAGCATAATATGTAATTACTTTAAATAGGACAATTTGAGAGCTACTACAACATTCAGTAGTCTTTGTGTTCTTCTACTAAACCAACCACCAGTCAAAAATCCACCTGAAAATCATCATCATCATGTACTCGTCTATTGTACTAGTCGTATTTGTGTTCATGGTACGCTTTGTGTATTGTGCACCACAACAATCCACAACGAGTATGCAAATATTTAATGCGAGTTATTTCCTAAACGGCACGCACAATTTACACCACCGAATCAATAATTCCCATCGAGTGTCCGCTGAATGGACACCGTTTTCTGCTCGAGGCTTTAATATGCAGGTGTACCAATCACACACCCCCATTTCTACAGGTAAGATCTTTTTGTTTAGGATTTGAATGGGTGTTGTACAGTCGCAGGGTTTGTTGTTACAGAAAATACATCGCAGCTGTTGTCCGGCCAGGGAGCAGGTGACACCTACAGAAAGCGTTGGGAAGAATGCGACACCCAATTATTGGCGGTCCGAACCCAATATTTTTACGATGCTGAAAATTATCGCAACTGTACCGATAATATTATAAGCGAAAGATCGAATTTGGTCAATTGTTTGGCTCAAAATGTGGGCTTACGTCTCGAACTAGACGAGGTGAGAGCCAACATCGATGTAGTTGACGTGGAACACCTGCAACACGAAATAGAACACTGTTTCGAAGTGTGTAATAGCATGTTTCAGCACAACAACCCCGAATGTAATAGTGCGGCACAGTGCGAAAAATATCGCGATGCCTGCATTGAAAGATGTCAATTGCGCCCGTAAATTTTTTTGTTTTGTACCGTGGTAGTACCTGCGCCGCAGGTGTAGTATATTATGTAGTTACTCTTTGTACTAGTAGATTTAGTGCATTACATTCTCCATAGCAACAGTAACACCAACAAGTATATTGCGGGTAGAGGCAGGAGGGGAGTGTCCAAGAGGTATATAGGAGGACGCGATTCTTCGCATTAGCAACAAGTCTCAACATGTCGTCCAAACGCCAACATCGTGCCGAAACAGCATCAGCTCGTGTCGCTGCCGTTGTTACTGCAGACCCCAACATGCTGGAATGTTCCCAAACCTTCGACGATGGCGACGACGACACTGTAGACCAGTTGCTCAACACATTTACGCAAGAAGACGAGGACGACGGCGGCGAACCTGCTGCAAAGAAACAAAAAACCCAAGACACCGAAGACAGCACCACCACCCTGGCTTCAATCAATTCCGTAGGTTTGTTGGAACAGAAACCTATTCTAAAAACTACTGATTTGGTGAAGGGGGTCCCCTACGCATACAAGGAGGTGCGCCAAGTGAAAACCAAATTTCACGAACGGACCATCGTTTTGGAACTCGCCGACTGCATCCTCTACTTGCCTCGACGCTTTGCATCCCTGCGTGATGACCAGTTGGCAGCCCTAAACAGATTACAGAACAGTCTGGCCTTTGTATATGAGGGGTTAAAAGACCTGAAGGCCGGCAACTCCACGGTCCTAGTGCGCTTTGCCCAGCGGTCCGAGTTTACGAGATAATTTGGTTTGTGTGCTTTATACTGTTCTCATATATACCGGTGTCTTGTTATTGTTGTTGTTGCTGTATTCTATGGAGTTTAAGGGGATTAGTTTATGCTTTCTTTATCACGTACCTGTATGTATTGTGTTGCGCATTATTTTATATATATATATATATTCCTGTATAAGCTTGTATTGTTGTAGCTATGCCTATGTGTGTGTTTTATTAAACGTTCAATAAGCACTACTGTTCTTTATTTTGTGTGTTTATTAAGAAGATCCTATGCAAGCAACTAAAACTACTAAGAGAATACCGACTGCTGCGTCGCGCAGCGCTCTGTAGGTATAAAGAACCTGCTTGATCTATGGGTTACATTATTCCACAGATGCTTCGCTTTCGCTTTGCTCGCGAAAATGTTTCCGGCCGAGCGGCACAGTGACCGACCCGCTTCTTATCCCCAACATCGCATGCACGAAGAAGCTAATCGATTGAAATCATACGACAATTGGCCGTGCAAGTTTATGGAGCCCAAGAATTTGGCAAAA
>JABXWE010005803.1:0-33181 GCA_014611495.1 Limonius californicus | reverse complement strand
ATGCTCGTACAGGAAACAATTTCTAACCGGTTTAAAGTCATACATACACATACAATATAATAAATGATAACAACAAATGATTAAAATGAGAAACCACTTTACATAACAAATTAATAATTAAACAAGCATCACAATCAATAAAACAGAATATTATACTCGGACAACGCGGTTAAGTAGCTGTTAAACTTAATATCTCACATATTGATGTAATACTTAAAAAATATCCTGCTTAACTGGCCTCTTAAGTATAATACTGCTCTAATAAAGCAAGTACGAATGGAAATGGAAAGGAATGTACAATTTCCGGGTCGGCTTGAATGTGCCACAACATGGATCAAGACATGCATGTTGTGCAAATTAAGCGCACCCCCATAGGACACTTAAAGCTAACGAACACAAACAATTTTAAGTGACTACAACATAACTATATAAATAATTCAAAATTACACGGTTTTAAAATAAACATTTCACCACTTTTTAATATTACAAATTCTCATATAAAATGAATAGTGTTTAAAAAGTAAAAGTACAAATACGAAAATTTTTATAAACAGTATAAAAAATATCTAAGAGAATTATTTTTGTACTTTTCATCACATGCTAAACGTTGAAAACGTTTTATGGTAGCATCCGGGTTGAGATACAGCACCTAAAAAGATATCTTCAAAATTTAAGAAGTTTATGCGAAAAGTGGATTGATGTTTTGGCATAATACAATTCACTTTTAGGGTTAGACAGATTTAAGTAAAAGATTGAATGATTAACAGTGTCACAATAAGTTCAGCTAGTATTTTGTAATGTTATTAATTTATTTTTAAGAAAATATAAGCATTTTGCAACACATAAAAGCTGAAATATTATTCGAATTGCTCACCGAAAAATGGTGAAAAGTACTGGCAATTAAAAAAATATAAATGATAAATTCATTTTAATTTAATAATGCTCTCGCAAAATAAAAACAGAAGCTCACCCATACAATGCAAAGGTTCTGGTAAGTATTCGTTGTCCGATAAAGTATACTCCACCTTGCTACTATGGACTCCAGAATCACTAGAATCATCTGAAACCAACAAATAAATAAACAAAACCAATAATAAGCAGATAATTCTACCCAAAACATTTGGATTTAAACCCTTTGCTGTCAGATCGAATGTGTAATACTCCTCTGTGGAACCGGATAACAGTTGCTACTATTTCATTGACCGCTCCCTCTGGAATATATACCGTTTTTTCGAATTCAGTAGCTTCTGATGTCGCGTGGGAGTAGGAAAAAATTTTAAAGGGGCCAGAGGAGGGATGCACTTTCGATATTTTACGACTCAGTAAAGGCAAAGGTTAGGGGAATGCGTCGGGTTTCTCCATCCCCAGTTTCCGGGTTCTTCTATTATAGCAATTTTCTTCATTTATATCTCTAGATTTCATTGTTTCGTCTATCTTCTCTCCAACTTCTCCTAGGTCTTGCTTTTTTTTTTCTTTCAGGAGGTACCCAGTCTAATATTTTTCTCTGCCATCTGGCTTCATCCATCCTTTTTGTATGCCCGAACCAAATTAATTGATGTTTTTCGTTTTCTTCTGTATTTCGGCCTATTCCATACAATTCCTTATCTCTTCATTTCCGACTCTTTCTAATCGTGATCTTCTACAACTTCTAAGAAAATCCAGTTGTGTGGCTATTAATTTATTCTTATTTGCCTTGCCTAAATTCACTTCACCACACTTCTGCCCATACGAAGTATGATCAAAAAATACGGAGAATGAATTTTTATAGCACCATCTGCTGACGCTACATCCATTTGAAGTAATAAGTCCGATAGCCTGATCCTTTGAGATAGTCACTGTCAAGTTTGAACAAGTTGTGACTTGTCAAGCGGCTTCCAGAGCCGAAAGAGTGAGGTCGTGTTTACCGTGTCTGTCGCGCATCATGAATTTTGAACAACGCGTGACCATTAAGTTTTGTTTTAAGTTGCAAAAAAGTGCCAAAGAAGCTCATGAAATGTTAAAATCAGTGTATGGCGATAATGTGGTGACTCTGAAGACTGTTTACAAGTGGTACGAGCGATTTAAAAGCGGAAATGAGTCGGTTGAAGACGAAAAACGGTCAGGACGTCCTTCGACTTCAAAAACAGACGAAAACGTGCAAAAAGTGGCAAAAATGGTTCGTTAAAACAGGCGATTGATTACTCGAGAGCTTACCGAAGAACTGAACATCTCATACGGATCCGTGCAAAGCATTTTAACCGATGATTTGCAAATGAGACAAGTGAGTGCGAAATTTGTTCCACACCTCGCTTCTGATCCGCCAGTTTTTGGCCGAAAAAAGGTTCCTGTCTGTCCACATCCGCCTTATTCTCCGGATTTAGCACCATGCTCTTCCCAAAAATAAAAACCGTACTAAAAGGAAAACGTTTTGACACCATTCCCGACATTGAGAGGGCAACGACGGAGCAGCTGAAGGCCGTTCCGAAAGAACCCTTCCAGAAATGCTTCCAAACATGGAATCACCGTTGGGATAAGTGCATCGCTAGCCAACGAGAGTACTTTGAAGGAGATGAATTTAAATTTGATGTCACATTATTTCGTTTCTAATAAAATTCATTCATCGTATTTTTTGATCACACCTCGTATGTTATTACAGTTTGGACCGTGCTTCTGTAGATTTGTTTTTTTTTTTGTATTTTTTCTGATGTTCTTATCCCATAAAATCGAGTTCAGAGCTCTTATCACTTTTCCGCCTTTAGTTATTCTTTCCTTTACTTCATATCTGCTGTTGCCGTCTTTATTTATGATCACTCCTAGATATTTGCATTTTTCTACCCCTCTTATAAAATCATTTTCTAGGGGTAGGGTGTTTTTCTTCTGGCATCCCACCACAAGGTATTCGCATTTATTCGTATACATAGTTAGAACGGATCGTTGATACTCCTCGTTTACTTTCCTAATCATGTAGCTTAAGTTGTTTTCATCTTCTGCTATCATCACTTGGTGGTCCGCATAATATAGACTATATAATGTATCGTCTCCCATTTTTATTTCCATGTTTTTACATTTTCTTGTCCACATTATAAGGCTCTGTCTAGGTATATTTTAAAAAGTGTGGGAGACAGGCAACACCCTTGTCTGAGACCTTTTTTAGTGTTTACTGGCCTTGCTAGTTCGTTTCCTATTTTTATTCTTGTTAAGGTTTCATTGTAGTACTGTTTGGAAGCTTGAATCAAAGTTTCCTATATCCCTAGCTTTTGCATTTCTTTCCACAATTGTGATACTGGAACGCTGTCACATGCTTTTTCTAAATCTATTAGTTCTCTATTTCTTTGAACTAGTTTCTGTAGGGCATTTTTTTAGTGTAAATGTATTCTCGATCGTGGACCGGCCTGCCCGGAACCCTGCTTGTTCTTCTGACTGTTTGTTTTCCATCTCTTCAGATCGGATTTTTATAATATTCTTGACTATATTCTTCCTGCAGAAGATATGACCGCTATTCCGCGGTAGTTTGCTGGCTTATATTTAGGTCCCTTTTTATGAATGGGTATTATCCACTCTTTTGGGATACTGTCACCATTTATGTATCTTTCACATAAAGCTGTTAACATGTCTACAAGTTTTTGTGGCCCGTACCTAATAAGTTCTGGATAAATGCCCCCAGGCCCTGGTGATTTCTTTAACTTGGTTAACATAATTGCTTCTCTCACGTCTGATGGGGTCTTTTTTCTTCCAGGAGGTTTTGAAAGTATTTAACCCATTATATGTATGGTCTATTGTTTACCATGGCTCCCGGTTTTCCAGTACTTTCTATCGCGCTAACGGTCTTCCATGCTTCGGAGCTTTTTGTACCCCCAAAACACCGTTCAATGTATTCGCATTTATTTATCCACGTTGCGTTCGTTTTCTTTACGACTTCTTCTTTTATTCTTCTGTTTATTCGTCTGTAGTTTTCTTTAGACTCGGGATCGTTGTTTCGAAGAGTTTTTAAATAAAGCTGTTTTTATTCTTTAATTAGCTCTTCTATTTCCTTATCCCACCAGTACGGTTTCTCTTTTAAATGTTCTGTTTTTATAACTCCCAAGGCTTCCTCTGCTGCTTTTGTTATACATTTCTTTATGTGTTGGTATTCTTCTTCCGTTGTTCGTTCCATTTGGAGAAGTTTTTGTTCCAGTCTTCTAGCATATAGATATTTTGTGGATTCGTTTTCAAAACGTATGTAAGGTAATATTAAGGCACAGTGAAAAAGACTAAAGCAAAATTAATCTGAAAGGCGAACTATTTAACAAGAATGGAAGAAATTACAGAAATTGCTAAAAGAATAGAAGAACTCCACGTAAAATACGAAGAGTAGGAAAGAAATGTAAATGAATTAAAGAGATTAAATACAATTAATGCACAACTGGTAAAACAGGCGGAAATCAACAAAAAAAGACTTGAAAAATTAACAAACAGGCTCCGAAACCCTAACGAAAGAGCTGAAAGAAATTTCGGTAGAACTAGAACAACAAAATACACAGTAAATGCATTAAAACAACTGCTACGGAAATCAAAGATAGAGAACATAAGTGAGAATATTGAAAAAAAGTTAATCAAATTAAATATAAAAGCTAATTCAAAAAAACTGAGTCGTTGTACACATAAGAAGGAAAAGCTACGACTAGGAACATGGAACCTTCAGGGGGTGTACGAAGAAGAAGCAATCAAGATGCTGGCGAAGGAAGCGAATAAATACAAATTAGATATTTTGGCAATACAGGAGACACATCTAAAGCATAGTGATATATTGGAACTCGAAAACCACATCTTGCTCACCAGCAGAAGCGACAAGAGAACATACGGTGTTGGTTTTTTAATAAACAAAAACCTAAAAAATCTAATTAAGGACTTTACACCGATTTCAGACAGAATGTGCTACATTAAAAAGGAAGGAAAAAGGAAAAACCAAAGATGTAACAATCATAAATGGGCATACCCCAACCGAAGTAAGAAGAGTTTTATGAAAAGCTAGAGGAGATGTATCACAAGCTACCAAGAAGGGAAATAAAAAGGATAATGGGAGATATGAACGCCAAGCTGGGAAGGGAAGCAATATACAAAAAAATTACAGGAGGAGAAAGTAAACATAAGGAATCAGACTAATTACGCTTGCCATAGAAAATAGCATGAAAATAGTAGGCACAGCCTTCAGAAGGAAAGAAATATACAAAGCAACGTGGATGGGCCCCGGAAACACATACACGAATCAAATAGACCACGTCCTAATACAGGAACAATACTCACACCTGATAACAAACGTAAGAACGTACAGAGAAGTGGACATCAACTCTGACCAGTTCCTAGTCGGAGTAAGCATGAAAAAAGAAACAAAACATAGAGCAAAAGTGAAAAAAGGAATAAACAAAAAATACGACATACAAAAATTACAAAATGAAGAAATAGTGGAGGAATACAAAAACGCGATAAAAGAAAAATGCGAGGAGCCAAGCGAAACACAACCACATACAATAGAACAGAAATGGAAACAGATAGAAGACATAATAAAAGCAGCAACAACCGAGAGCATCCCCAAGACGAAAAAAGAAAAAAGGAAGACGTGGCTAATGAAGTATGTAAAGAAGAAATAAACAAAAGAATAGAGCTGAGATTAAAAACGCTACGAGCCAAAACGGAAGAAGACAAATTGACGTACCACCAAGCATACCAAGAACAGAGAAGGAAAGCAAAACGAACATGTAGAAACGCGAAAAGAGCGGATAAGGAGAATCAGTTAAAAATAATAGAAGACAACTTTAAAAACAACGGAATTAGGAAGGCATACAAGAACATAAGAGAAGAAAAAGGAGAACTTAAAACGAGCCCGATATTTTATAAAAACAAAGAAGGAAACCTCGTAGGAGAGGAAGAAGAACAACTAAAAATATGGAGCCAGCACTTTTCCGAAATGCTAAACCAAACGCAGGAAGAAAGAGATAATGGAGTAGAAGAGGAAATAACAAGCAGAAGCACGGAAGAATCCGAAGAGAGTACTCCACCATCAATAAAAGAAGTAAAAGAAGTAATCCAAGCTATGAGAAATGGCAAGAGCCCTGGACGCAATGGCATAACAGCAGAAAATATAAAAAAAGGAGGAAGAGAGCTAACACAAAAGATACACAGTATAATCACGGAAGTATGGCAAGAGGAACAAATGCCGTCGGAGTGGAATAAAGCCCTAATTCTCCCAATCTTTAAGAAAGGAGATAGGTCGATATGCAGCAACTGCAGGGGTATCGCTCTGCTAGATACGGTATACAAAGTAATAACGACACTTATAAAACGAAGACTCGAACGGTACGTAGAAAAGGAGCTGGGGGAGTATCAAGGAGGCTTTAGGAAAGGTAGAAGTACCACGAACCAAATATTCCTATTAAAGTAAATAACACAAAGTTGCTACGAATACAAAATTCCACTACTCATCCTATTCACAGATTTCAAGATGGCATATGACAGCATAAATAGAAACAAACTATATAAAGCTATGACAGACTTGGAGATACCAAAGAAATTAACAAACCTAGTCAAGATGACTATGAGTAACAACCAAGTAAAAGTGTGGAATAGTCTATCGGAAGAGTTCGACGTAAAATCGGGATTAAGACAGGGCGACCCACTCTCGTCACTGCTATTCAATCTAGCCCAAGAGAAAATCATTCGAGAAGCAAAAATAAAACGAAAAGGTACCATATACACAAATTCGCACCAATGCATTGCGTATGCCAATGACGTAGCCCTCCTAACAAGAAGCGAAAAACATCTAAAACAAATTACTATAAGACTAATACAAGCAGCAAACGAATACGGCCTCATGATAAATCAAGGGAAAACAAAAATTATGAAAATAGACGTAACACAAGAAGACCAAAAACAGCCAGACCTAAGAATCCAAACAAACCAGGGAGAAGAGCTAAAATTTAATAGTGTGAAAGATTTTGTGTACTTAGGTGTTTTATTAAATAATACGTGTCAAGAATCCACAGAGATAGAAAGAAGAATGGCGAGGAGCAACAAATGTGCAGGTGCCTTGACTAATTTATTAAAATCAAAAAATATCTCTCTAAAATATAAAGTGCGGATATACCCTGTGTCTATAAAGTAACCCCCCCGCCCAACTAATTTTTGAACGACTTGATATTTTACCACAAAATTTGGTGTGTTTTAATGGGAAATTAAATATTATTTTTTAGCCCATGATTAAATTTTCTATCATTTAAAATGACGGCTGGGCGCCATTTTGAATTTTTATTTTAAATAGAAAGGGGGGTCGAGTGACACCTCATTTGAAAGGTCTTTTAATTCTGCGTCTGATCCTAGAGAGGATGGGAAAGAAGAACAAATGCTGAACTATACGAAATATATAAAGAAACACCAATAACAGAAAACGTAAAAATAGGCAGATTACAATGATTGGGATATTTAAAAAGGATGGGAAATACGAGGGTGGTAAAAAGCATCGCATGGAAGAAGGCTGAGGGAGTGAAGAAACGAGGTAGACCGAGGAAGACATGGGAAGAGGCAATAATGGAAGATCTAAGGGAAAAGGAAATAAAAGATTGGAAACAGAAAGTTATGAACCGAAAGGAATGGGAAGAGATCCTAAATAAACGCTAAGGGCCTAAAGGCCTAAGTTGTAAGCGTATATAATCCATTTGGAGAAGTTTTTGTTCCAGTCTTCTAGCATATAGATATTTTGTGGATTCGTTTTCAAAACTGTTTAAGTCATATCTTACTGTTTGTATCTTATCATTACTCTCTTTTGCTTGGTCTTGTTGATTCATTGCAAAATGCGGTATGTAGACCTTGAATGTTAATAAATGGTGATCAGTGCAGTATGTTCCTCTTTTCACCCTGACGTCTTGGATTTTTATTCCACTGTGTTCTCTAACTATGAGATAGTCGATTATGGATTTGAAGCCTCTTGTATGCTGGTACCATGTATATTTGTGTACATCTTTGTGTGCGAAAAACGTATTCCTCACAGGTGTGGTGGAAGCTCAGTTGGTAGAGGGCTCGCTTTCTGAGTAAAACGTCGATTCTGGCTTGGGTTCGAAACCTAAGCATTACTATGCAGATTTATAAAAATCTTGTCAGCAACTCACCGCACACAATTTTTCAATCTGTCTTGCAACCGTGGGATCTTAATGCTAAAAATCTTCACTGGAATTTCTGTCGTTCGGATTCGACGTTAAACTGTAGGTCTCTCCCGTGCATTCCACCTTAGCACTGAGGAGAAACACGTGGCAGAGAAGAGGCCGATTCCCAGCAGTGGGACGGCAAGGCTGTTGATGATGATAATGACTCCTCACATATTTATAAGTCTCTCTCCGGTATTGTTGATTGTGTCTTCTCCATGCATGCCGACTACTTCTTTGTTTGCCCACTCTGTTGTTTAAGTCGCCAGCTATAATCATTTCATGGTGGTTTGGAATTTGTTCTATAATGGTTCGCC
Organism: Limonius californicus; assembly: GCA_014611495.1. Lineage (NCBI taxonomy): Eukaryota > Metazoa > Arthropoda > Insecta > Coleoptera > Elateridae > Limonius > Limonius californicus. The sequence continues at coordinate 24,714 of JABXWE010005803.1, read as the reverse complement.
AAGTATTTTCGAAGTTATCTTTTATTTGTACTGTAGCGTCGTCGGTCGGTGTATACACTCCAAGAATTGTTATCGTTTTTTCCCTCATTTGGAGCTTCATTTTTATAAAGCGTTCTCATGATCGTGTATACATTTTAAATTTTTTAAGTATCATTATGGATCTTCCTGCCTTTGCTGTTACCCTCTTTTCCACACCAGTATAATAGTGTACCTATTGTGATGTGGGTTCACTTCCACTTCCTTTTTTCTTCGTTTCCGAAAGGATTGCTACGTCGATTTATATTTCTTTAAATTCTGTGACGATTTCTTGTTGTTTGTTTCTTATTCCTCTCACATTCCATATTCCTATATTCAAAGTCCGTTGTCGCTTTCGTCTTCCGTTTGTTCCATCCCTCATCTCAGGCTTAAATCTGGGTTTTTAGCTATTTATTAACGTCTTTTTATAGATAATGGGGTGCTGGCCCATCCCCAACCCCCAGACCTGGAGGACTAGGGTAAATTATTATATATAAGACGAAAATTTACTTCCTTCTTTAACTGTAGAAAGTGAAAAAGAAGGAACAAAACATTACCCATGTTTAAATGGAGGAAATTTTCAGAATTTTCCTTTGCAGCATGCAATTTATGCACTTGATTTTTGGGATCATAAATCTCTGGGTGATTGTATATTAAATAAACAAATTGTTCGTTATCTATACTGGAAAATTATTCCATATTTTCAAAATAACTACATCATCAAAACCAAGCAAAAAGTTAAAAATAATATTTAATAACTCAAAATTCGCCGCGCGAAGAGCGAATAAAGTTCAGTAGCAACGATTGAATAGCCGCTAGGAAAACAGACGGATTTAGAAGCATTATATGTTTTGGCGAATTAGGGCCGCTACCCAGTCGCAGTCGTCAGTGACTGGCGACCGTGGAGAAAAACGTGCCCTAATAACTTGGTCGTAACATTGCCGGGCAGCCAATAGCCGTCACTAACGACTTCTGTGGCAGGAAACTAGCCGGGGAAAATTTTTAGCACCGATCTCAACCTGCCAAGAAAATGTCGAACTTGACCCTTGTTGGGGATGCGCCGTCGAATTGTCCATTGATGAAGCCACCTGTGGTTTGCGCACTTCAATAGAATTATACTAGCTCTACAGTTTTGGTCAGAAACATCATTGGCCAAACGATACGATCGTCTTCAGGGTGAAAGATGCCGGGGTCGAGGGATAGCGGCGCTTAAAATTCGGCGGCCCGTTTTAAGACAGGGGGACGGTAGCTCCATGAGTCCCGAAGAACCAGCCTGTGAAAACCGTATCTCGATGTCTGGCTCCATAGTCTGTCGGCGCCGCTTCGAAGCTGAAAATGCGCCCCTCGATTTTAACTGTTTTTTTAAACAATAATACGACGTTCGAATTTTCAAAACTAGACGAGCTAGCTCAATGCGGTTTGTGCCGTTGGCAAGAATGGCGTGAATACTTTCGAGAAGTGTGGAATCGTTCCGATCGGGGTACGAGGTCCGCCGAGGTCTCGAAAGGATTTTCTATAAATGGCCGTAATTCTGGAACCACGCCACCTGGCGAGGTGGGTTTGTAGGCGGGTTTATAAGGCGGTATATGTGCGACCTCGGCCCGGAACCTTGTGGACCTTCTTAAACGTCAAAAAGCTTCGGTAGATATAACCTCAATCCCTGTATAATCGCGCTACATTCCTTGCGGAGGGGTTCCTATGGCAACAGGGTCGGTCGAAGAAATGGTATTTTGAACCAAAAAATTTAAAAAAAATGTTTTATATATTTTAGTACATGTTCTAAGTGGCCACCACTATTCTCTGAACAATAAACATTAACTCTGGAAGAATATTAAGAGCCAGATTAAGCAGGAGTATTTCATTAACATCAGAAAGTTTTAATAATGTACAAAAAAATTGCTTTGATAGTCGATTATACTATTGTGTGGAAGCTGGTGGTGGCCACTTTGAATATTTAATAAAATAGTCTGAACACTTCTTTGAAATTGTTTAATTTAACAATTCCCATACACATTCAAAACTACGAAACGCCTTTTCTCAAGGACGAATCGACAGAATTGCAAAGATTGTACAAGGAGCAGAAAATCCTTTCAAATGAATTATCACGTGATACCTGCTTGTCCTTCAAAAATGTTTGGGGTTGGCGGTGGTGGTGGGGGCTAAGGGGGTGAAGTAAGGTAGACTTCCATGTTAAAAGATGTCCCTCTACAAGTTTTAATTGGGACACCCTGTATATACAGCTTTAGTTATCATTTCTGAAATGTTAGCAACACTAACGGTTTTTCCATAAGTTACAGTTCCTAATTATTGGGGCACTTTCATGGCACCTTTAACCGCACTGCTCGAAGTTTCCTTGTATTTGGGTATGATATTGCAATCATTAGTTACCATGGGATACATGACAACAAAGGGCTTAACAGTAATTTAAAATACCCACCTTTGAGAATCAGCTTATCCGGCAGAGGTAAAACGGTGGGGTGTGGAGCAGTTATCTTTGGTATGACTGGGTTCAGTGGGTGTGTATGAGCAGACAAAAGGCTACGGGTGGGTGAAATCAGACCTTCGGTGTCCATAAACACCTTGGAAGAGTCAACTGAAGGTAGCGGAATTGACAAGATCTGAAACAAACCAAACGCAACCATTGCAGTAACTTTTTAAACATATTTTTTTCTGCTTACCAAGTTTGAATCACTTTTGGGAGAGTTCCAGAAACTGGTATTCCAACCATTCTAAAACAAAAGTTTGTGAAACCACAATATTTAATACTACCAACAAAAATACCTCAACGGGAGGCGTGTCCGGTTTTGGAGGAGTAATTCCACGCATATTATTAATTAAGTTATGGGCTGCTGGTGGTGGCCACGGTTGGTTTTCCTGTTTCTTGCCTGACCCATCGGGTGCAATGGATGGAGGAAGATTTACTCCGTAATCTTAATATTGATTTTAATTATTAATTAATCTTGTTTGTATGATAGAATAAGAACAACATACCTGCAAGTTGTTTATTCAACAGGACATTACACTTTTTTCCTTTTAGAACCACCAAAAAAGTCATTTGTTTGAGCAAATCCTCCAGAGAATTTGCACCGTAATTGCCAGGATACAAAGCATGTCCAAACTTGCGTGAATAGATGCCTTCGAGGTTGTTCAATGGTATGTGACCACCGTTTGTAAACAACAAGTGGTACAGCTGTGCTGCCAGTACGTAGTAATTAGTAAGAGTAACAATGGTCTCGGTACCATTGTTAGAAAGCTACAAATTAAAAATTAAAACTTGACTGTAAGACTCCAAATAAAACCTCAAAACAGTTACCATAATAACGTTGTTCAACTGTTCCAATTTTGTCATGGGCAAGGTGTTGAGGAAGCGAACCCGATACGCATGTATGAATGTCTTGATGCTGGATGAGTGAGGAGGGTATACAAGAAGAGACCAGATCCTAACTTCCAATGTGAGCGTGTCCACATCAGTCAGTACAAGCAATGGCCCGGCAGTGCCGTGTACTACCTACAACAAATTACTATAATGGTAAGAGACTAAGAAATGAAGCCCATACAAGGCTAGTTTGCTCATGTTTTTTTTTTCTCTAAAACATGCATATGAGGCAGGCAAATAGTTGCTTTTTACTGGGCAAATAGAAGTTTGTTTTAATTGTGTGAAGTGATACGCGTGTATGCTACCTTTGAAAACTAGCTCTTCAAAATTTCGTGAATTATTGGCTATGTAAATAGAAGTATTCAGTTTTATTAGTTCTAGTAGATATTTATCAGTAATATTTGTAAGTTCTCCAGCCTACGCCAAATAAAATAAAGTTGATGGTAATAGTAATAACTAATGAACAAGCATGGCTGCAAAAATGTTTAACAGGGTTGTTATGAAATATAAATTTCAACATCAAAAGAAAATCTTCAATGCAGTGATACATAACCCGAAACGGGCAGTCACTAAACTAAAGGATGAAACGGAATTAACAAGATACAATCAAAAAGTAAAACAAAATCTGGTCAATACTACGACAGATGGAATAGATATAAACCTGCATTGGGAAAAGTTAAAACAAGCCACAACAACAGCAGCAAAAGAGACTTTGGGTAGGTAACTTAAAACAACAACCCAGAAAACCCTCGATAAGCGAAAATACTGTAGCCTTAATACGGAGGAACGAACGAAACACAAACACGATAGAAACAAAGATGAGTATAACAGACTAAGAAATCTTATAAATAGGGAAGCTAGGAAAGAGAGAAGAGTGGCTCATACAATACTGCAGTCGAATTGAAGATCAGTCTAATAAAGGAAATACCGAACAATCATACAGCTTCAGCAGAAAGTTCCTTGGAAAAGGTAAAACCAAAGGTAATTTCATCAGATCGAAAGAAGGACGAACTCTTATAGAAGAAGAAGAAATAGCAGATAGATGGCAACAATACGTTGAAGAATTATACGACGAACCAGAAGATTTTGAAGAGGTAGAAAGAGAAATGGAAATTGACCCTGAAGAGCTAGGCCTACCAATATTAAAGACAGAATTTGAGAAAGCACTGAAAGATCTAAAATTTGCACTAGATGAAGAAACAAAACAAAAGCTGTATTGACTTATCAATGACTATAACAGGAAAAATCTTAGAAGACTTTAAGAAAAGCATAACAGTGATATGAATATAGGGGAAACAGATAAACTAGTAAATTGTCTTGGTTGCTAATAGACGAATAAACTGTTGCCAAGAAACAAAGTAAAATAATAATTACGTATTGACTGCTATGAAATAAAAATCGGAACAAATGAATAGTGTTCCAGTTACTATGCAATTAAATAAATGACTGGCATCTTGGTTACTATCAAATAATGGCATACTGATTACTGTAAAACAAAACAGAATAATGCATAACCTGCTTAGTATTAAATAAATATATAGTCCTGGCTCTTATAAAACAAAAGAAATATAATGAATTACTATAAAAAATAGATATACTTAAAGATGTTTTGGTTGTTAAGAAGTTACATATGAAATAATGACAAAACTCTATTTGTTGAGCATTAAGCTAGAACGTAAACAAACGCACGTGTTTGACTCGCCAGAGCGCGCGCTGCGATTGGTCTACGCTAGATAACGCTAATCCCTCATTACTTACAGAGTAATTGACGCTCAAAATCTTTACTTTGCGCTCTGATGGCGCGAACGTTAATTTAGAAACGCAAGGAATATTACGTAAACACACATCTGGTAAATCAACGCACCTGTCAAGCGTTTGTTTACGTTCTAGCTCAACGCTCAACAAATAGAGTTTAGGTAAAGAAATTAGTGTCATTGTTGGTATTAAAATGAAACTAACCCAACATTATTTCCTAGTAAATCTTGTGAATGAAAATAAAAGGACAATGCCTTGATTGATAGGAAATAAAATTAAAAATATTATCTTATTTACTATTAAATAAAAACAACAAATGAATAGCTTCTTGGTTGTTAAGCAACAAATTAAAGAAGAGCGCCCTGGTTGCTACAAAACAAAAACTAGTGAACAATGTCCTGGTTACTAACAAATAAAATAAATAACAGTGTTTTATTTACTGTTAAAAACAACAGATGAATAGGAAGTTGGCCAAACAAAATAAGTAACCTTGTGTTTGCAATTTATACAATAAAAATAAAAAAGTGAATGGCTCACCTGAACAAAAACACCCAATTTGGTAATAAGCTCATTAAAATCTTGACAGCCGTAAGCCTGCGGCTTCAATGTGAAACCGTACGAACGTCTGTAAACAGTTGATAATAAGTCTACATGTAATACGGATGGCCTGGACTCCTTGATTAGCGCTTGGATTTGGCTGCCTAAGACCTTTAAGGCTAATGCAGGCTTTAATTTAACTCTACGGTCCACATCGGATGAGCCTTCCAACTGCAACAACATATAATGATGAAACCATAAAAAATCCCTACATCGAAGGAAATAATATTTACATAAAATAAATGCATTGGAACATTTCACAGCAGGTTCAATCCACTTGAAGTTATCTTATGTTTCAAGGTTTACATTTCCAATTTTAATAATATTAATAGATAAGGAAGTAGTACGGTATAGTGATATAAAAATACAAATTCAGGGGCTTGAAAAATTAATAGCTTTTATGTTACAGCCTATCTAAATATTATTTTTTGCTCTGTCAAATGTGAAATTTTTGGATTATAAAAAACGTTCTCTGAAAATTACATAAAAGATTTTTTTTTAAATATTGATTACATAACGTACAACAGAGATGCGAAATATGCAATACTAGACGCAAAGGTTATAAGAGGTGCCGAACTCCATGTGGATCACAGACTGCTCATAACAGATATTAGATTCTATAGTAGAAAACCAAGAAAAGAAACGAAATACCAAAAAAATAAAGATCAACGAACTGAGAAAGCTAGAAATTGCAGAAGAATTCAAAACCCGACTAGACGAGATTCTAGAAGGATGGGAAAGGAAAGAAGCAGCGGAAGAACAAAAATAGAGCATAGAAAAGAAATGGACGATAATAAAGAAGGAAATATTAGAACAAGCAGAAAAGACTTGTGGAATAATCACAGTAAAAGAAAACAAAAAAAAAACTCATTGGTGAAATGAAGAAGTAAAAGAAAAAGTAAAGATAAAAAAGAAAGCTTGAAAAAGATACATACAAAGCAAAAGAGAATGCGATAGACAACTCTACATATTCACTAAAAATGAAGCCACAGAAGCTATTAAAAGAAGAATTTGGGAAGGAACTCGAGGAAAAAATTAACCAGGACAATGAAAGAGAATTCTGGAAAAGTATTAAAGGTATGCGAGGGAAATATGGAAAAAAAGTATGGAGCATAGGAAAGAACGAAAACGTAGTAGAGACAGAAGAAGAAAGAATCTTAGAAGTAGAAATTTAAAGAACACAATAACATGAGAAGAAGAGAAAAAAGGGGGGCAGTCTCGGAAGAAGAAGAAGAAACAGACATAGAAATAGAAGTAAAAGAAGCAATAAAACAAATAAAACTTGGAAAGGCAGCCGGTAGAGACGGTATAACTCCAGAGATGATCAAGTACGGAGGAGAAAGGGTATTAAAATGGATAAGGGAAACATGTCAAAGGAAGATTGAAGCCAATGGCGCTACAGAAGAATGTTGAAAATTAGTTGGATGGATAGAGTTACTAATGACGAAGTACTGGAAAGGGCTGAAGAAAAGAAAAAGATGTGGAAACAGATACAGAAAAGACAAGACCAACTAATTGGACATATTCTTCGCCGGGAAGGAATTCTTAAAACAATCATAGAAGGGAAGAGAGAACTAGGGGACGTCCACGCAATCGATATATTGAACAAATCATGGATGATGTGGGCGCGCGTAACTATGAAGAAATGAAGACAAAATCTGAGGGAAGACGAGATTGGAAAAATGCGTCAAATCAGTCAAGAGACTGAAGACTTAGCGAGAGAGAAAGAGTCAACTAGCCTGGAAAGGTGAGAAAATACTAGATGACTGGGAGGAAAATATAATAGTACCGGTGCATAAGAAGGGCGACACAAACCACTGTAACAATTATGGAGCAATATGCCTCTCGCCCATAGTACAGAAGATATACTAAAGAATCTTAGAAAGAAGATTAAGGGAAGAAGTAGAAGAAAAACTGTATGAGAAACAAGCCGCTTACAGACCACAAAGACAGACACAAGACCACATCTTTGTACTAAGAACAGTAATGGAAAAAAGATAAGAAAGGGAATCCGCTGTACCTGGCATTTATAGATCTACATTCTCACTTGACACAGTACCCAAACAAAGTGTATGGAATGCACTGACAGAATTATGAGTAACACATGAACTACAACAGGCTATAAAAAGAAGGGGATGGTGAGAATCAAAGGGAAGGAAAAACAAAATTTTTAAAATGGAAAAGGGGATAAAACTAGTCGATTCATTGGGCCCACTACTGTTCCTAATAGTAATTAACCAGATCATCCAAGAATCTAAAGAAAGAAGATTTAACGCGATAGTTGGAAACTGGAACTTGGAGCCTGTATACATACAGTGCCTCATATATGCAGATGCTATAGCGCTGTTAGTAGATTCATCTAGAAAGCTATAGCAAGAAATAGACAAATGGAATAGTTATTGAAAGAAAAGGATTGAAAATAAACACAAAAAAGAACAAAGTAATGAAAATTGAGAAAAATGAAACAAACAAAACCACAAGAATAACCAGCAATGGAAAAGAACTGGAATGGGTTAGTAACTACGAATACCTAGGAACGATAATAAACAAGACGGGAACTTTAGACCAAGAAATTCTGAACAGAAGTGATAAAGCAAGCAAGGTATACTAGGCAATAAATGGACCAGTAATAACGGAAAACGAGGTAAGCACACAAACAGAGTTAAGAGTATACAGAAGAATAAACATACATACCAACACAAACGTATGGCGCTGAAAGCTGGACGATACAAGATAAGATCAGAAGTAAAATAACCGCGGGAGAAATGAAATATCTAAGAAGAATTGTCGGCAGAACCAAACGGGATCGTATAAGAAATACAGCAACCAGAGAGGAAGTGGGACTGGAACCACTAATGCAAGAAGTAGAGAAAAGTCATTGTTACGGGCCAATCGAGTTTTTTCGACGGAGCTAACCAGATGGATGGAAAACGGCCTACAGCTCAGCTCAGAGGGGTAGGGGGAGTTCGTGAAAATCGCTTATGGGAGAAAATCTTTAGTTGTGTACAGGGCGAGTCAAAATTACCGGACGCCACCTTCCAAATCCAGCTGTTTGTAGGTCCTCGTGGAAGGCCGAGAAGCCAACAGCTTACGGGAATGGAACTTACCGTTATTGTGCCTCCTCTTATATATTTAAAGCTTACAAAATTCTTACACAAACAAGTACAAAAGACACAATAAGAGACAGTAAACTTTTAACACACATATAATTAAAAGGTTAAAAATGACAATACAAGAAAATGACAAGTGATAACGCTATAAGTCTGGATTACATAAGTTTAATTTTTTAACGTTCAGAAAAAAAACTCGCCGCTACTGGTGCAACGGGATTTACGTTTTGCATACAGCTACGTACCACCAGTGACGCTGAAGTTCACAAAAATAACAGAATATAATCTAGTAGTTTTATAATTAACAGCTAACACCACATATGGCGACTGAAAGTCTTTTTTTTTGCTGGATTTACATGAAGTTAAATTTGAAGTCTGCAAGTTAACGCGAGCAAGAAAAGGTTTCTTTATCACAACACAAAACTGGGTGTTTTTACCTTGAATTCCGGTGGATGGCTTGAAACGAGGTAGGCACAATGTAGAGGCGATTTCCAGATGCAGGGCCAAAAAAAGAGAAGGAAGGCAATGTTCTTCGGGGCAGCGTTGGGACGAGATGTAGCTGTTACGCCCCTGTAGAATGCCAAGTTGCTTTCAACGAGGTCAGTTAACGTGGAGACAGAAGCGAGACTTTTCGGACGACGGGAACAAAACAATTTCCAGCAAAACACTTGCACGGCTTCTTTTTTTTCTTTTCACATCACAAACATCCGAACTGAATTGACAGGAGCAATTACAATCTTTAATTGTCCAACACCAAAGCGAACATTCTGCTATTTTTTTTTGTATATCCGACTTAAGTAGATTTAATTTGCTCTACAGTAAACAGCGATACGGTGAAACTTGAAGTAGCAAAAAGCGCCGTGATAGAAAAGAAAACGATATTCGAAATTACGTCCGTCTCTCTTAAGGATCTAGCTTCGACTTTTGTAACGGCTCTCGATTGATGGTATTTTTAGAGAACTGGAGTCATCAGAGATCGAAAATTGACTGCTTGAGAAACGCAACACGACCCCTCATTCCCCCAAAAAGGTTACACCATATTTCGAAACGTTATGAAATGTTCTAGAATAAGGGACACGTGAGTTCTCGGAAGCGCTCGAGGTCACGCGCGAGGAAACAAGAATCGGTAGTTCTGAGCCTACAAAAGGGAACTGTCAACATAACTCAAACTTAGAAAGACACAACAAAATAGCGAAATGGTAACCCAAAATAAGACTGCAATTAAAATAACGTTATTAATTCTTACGAAGCGGCAAACAAATTAAGAAATCAATTCATATAAAGCGGCACATTTGAAACGAACATAACAACAACTCAAGTGGTATGGACACACAGAGGGAACACGAGGACGGAGAAGGCCACGTGTAACATGGGAGCAGAGCCTGGAAAGGAGAGTAGAACAGAGGGGAAAAAACCTAAGAGTAGTAAAAAGACTGGCAGCCAACCGTGATAGTTTCCGTAAATGGGTAGAGGACCAGACGCTTTAGGGCAAACGGGAGAAGGAAAAGAAGAAGAAAATATACTAAATTTGCTTGTGTTTTGTATATAATTTGCCTACGGTTTTTTGATTATATTCATATATAACAAATCAGAAACATGTTAAAATTTTTCATAACAAATTATTTCAGATTGGAAACAAAAACATTATTGAAAAGGTATAACAAAGATTTTACTTTTAAAAAGGAGTGGTAAGATTGAATTAAACATACTTAACACAACTTATACATTCCTACTTTTCCTTTGTTTTTTTAAATGTCATAATTAAATAAATAAGACCACTATGGATGCGCAGTGCTTGCAACTCTACGATCATCAACCATCTGCTATACCAGTGGTGCTCATATGGTCGATCGTGTAAGGATTTAAAGTCGATCGTGTAAGGATTTAAAGTCGATCGCCAGCGAAAAAGTATTTATATAAAAAAAAAACAATGTGTTAAAAAATATACTAAATTAAAACAAATCCAGCAATGGCAGGTCGTCACAATGGTATTATTTCTGTTTGTCGAGCTGATGATGATATTCCCGACTTCTGGTAATACCATTGCATCATACACCAACAAGTGTTATATGCTAAAGTCCTAAACATGAAAGATATTATGGACAATTGCAAACTCAATTCACGCAAGAAGTCAGCAAAGATGAATTTTTAAAATACAAGTAGAAGGTGATAACGATGGGCAAATTGAACTACTTAGGCACATCAATGTTACGTGGTTAAGTAGAGGGAAATTTCTTCAATGTTTCAGAGATTTGATTAGCCAAATTAAGACATTTCTTGTTTCAAGGGGTGAAGAATACGAACAATTAGAGGACGATATTTGGCTATCGGACTTGGCTTTTCTAACAGACATCACATACAAACCCAATGATTTAAATCTTGAATTACAAGGTAAAGATAAATTAATATTTTAAATGGTAAGTTCCATAAATGCTTTCAAACAGAATCTCACGTTTCTTGTATCTAAACTTGAAAATAACAACGTGCCTCACTTTCCAAATATGAAGGCTCAATTAAAAAGTTCCAATTCTACAAATTGCGATCCAAACAGATATATAGATGAAAATAAAAATATTGATATGGAGTTCCAGAGACGTTTCCAAGATTTAAAAAAAAATGGAAGATGTAATTTTATTTGTGAGTTTCCCATTTACTGCAGACACACAGATAGAAAAATGTTCTAACACTGGAAACAAAAATAATTAAATTACAAATCGATGTTTTAATAAAATCACTAAAATTCCGAGGATAATTTTGGCAATATGTTTCAGCAGAAAAGTATCCTAGCTTGCATAAATGTGTTGCAAATTTACACTCATGTTTTGAGTCAACTTATTTATGCGAATCAGCATTTTCGCAAATGAAAATAGTCATACTTTAACTGAGGAACACTTGAATTCATGTTTAAGAAACTGCCTAAGTAGGGTATACCCCCAAACTACAAAAAAATTATAGATGAAATGCAATGCAGAACATCAAATACCGCAAAAGATAAATTAAATTACAAATAATTATTCGTTGTGTACCACGTTTTTTTTTTACTTAATAAAAACATTGATAAATTTTTTTGGGCCTAAATTCTCCTTCACCTGAAAACTAGGTTAGATTACTCTTCAAACCTAAAATTAGGTTAGGGTAGATCACGGTTAAGTTTGCATTTTATAAGTAGAACACGTGGAAAAATTAGTGAGCACCACTGTACTATACAAATGCCTATGAGCGCCATATGCTCCAGCAGGAGTCAGAGAAAGACATCATCATCATCATCATAATTAAATTAATTATTTAATTAATATGCAAATAGTTTGTTATTCTTTACTCCCCGTTTTGTTTTTTTCCCTTATATCTTATTGTGTTGCTCATACATTTGTAGTACTGGTTACAACAGGCTGTAATTATCTTCCTTCTTTTACCCTATTTTCTATCCTTTCCATTTTTGGATGTAGGCCTCCCCTGTCTGTTTCCAATTCTCTCTGTTATCTATAGTTGTCATACATTCTTTGACTTTGTAAATACCATTTCCTGCATTTTTTCCCATGTTTCCCCGTAGGCCTTCCTTTATATCTTCCGCCCTTTTACTCTTTTCGCATCCCTTCTATTCCCCATTCTCATATTCAAACCAGGCGAATTGACTTCGTTTCAATTTTTCCATTTCTAATTCTTTAATTATGATATTTCTAATTTTGTTCCGTTTCGTTCTCTACACCATTCTTCTCATATATTTCATACCTGTTACTGTTATTTTTCCTTTCGCACAGTCTTAACGTATCCAGCTTTCTGATTCATACATTAAAGTGGGCAAATAAATATTCTTGTACACTCTTAATTTTGTGATGTTGCTTCTACTTTTTAATTTATCATAATATTATATAAACCTTATTTGCTTTAACCCGTTCTATTTCATATTTCACATTTTCTATTTTTAAGTTCCCGTTTTATTTATTATTACGTCAAGGTGTTCAAAGAAACCGACTCTGTTCTTTTCCATTGCACATTATTTCTAGGTTTTGTGGGGTATTTCTTCTACATCTCCATTAGCTTGCTGTTATTTACATTGATTACCCCCCCCCCACTTTCGATTGTTTGGTTCCATTTGTTAACCATCTGTTGTGATTTCTATGTTGATTCCGCCAATAGAACTATATGATCTGCACAAATTGTACACCGGAATTTCCCTACTCCTACATTCTACCTGGATTCCTTAGTTTCATTTATTATGTGATTCATAACTAAAATAAATAACAAGAGAAATAATTTTGTTTTTACAATTCTCCCTCTTAAAAATCATTAATTCTTTCCTCTTTATTTTTACTCTGCCTTTAGTTCTTCCATACAGATTTTTAATTGTTTGTTGGGGATTATTTGTTAGTTCTAGCTGTCACAGTGCTTTAATATATTTTCTGGTGGTACCTTGTCAAACAGAGATTCAAAATCTACAAAAGCCAAGTAAAGTTCCTCCCTTCTCTTTAGTCTTTTTTAATTGCTGTTCGTAGTATGAAACTATGGTCTTGTAACCCACTTGTTCGTCTATCAGGCTTCCTTCCCATAATCTTTCGTCCAATATTCTAAAATATACAGTGTAAACTCCACTTAACGCCATTCGATTTAACGACAAACTCCCTGAAACGTCGAAATTACTTGACTTTGGTTGGTTTACCTTGTTGTCCATACAATAATACACTCTATGTAGCATCACACCCACTCTAAATATCGACAACAATACGTCATTATTAAGCAATAAACAGTACTTTCTAAGTTGCCAAAACTAATAAGAACTGCAGCTGTATACGTTCTTTTGTTTGTTATTTTGTTGCTTTATTGTCTAGCACGTATTTACCTCGACTGTCGGCATCATACGTACCAAATATTCTAAGAAATTCGTTCTTTTGTTTGTTGTGATTACCTTGCACGTGTTTACCTCGTCTGCTAGACTGTCGTAGGTTGTTATGCATTGTCTATACGTTATCATATTCTTAGTTGCTCACAAGCTTTCAAACTGTGAACATGCCGAGTAGGAGAAAATCTTTTTAAAAAAGTTCTAATACGCGCAATAGAGGCGGGAGAAAAGATAAGTGATGTTGGAAGACGCTTTGGATTCAGTCACTCTACCGTGTCAACAACATGGAAGAACAAAGAAAAAATTCTACAAGCCGAGGAGGATGGAAAATCTTCTAAGAAATTAAAGAAACCTAAATACGAAGATTTGGATCAAGCTATGCTATCATGGTTTCACAGACAGCGCGAATAATATGCCTGTCTTGGGGCCGATCGTGAAAGTTAAGGCAGAGAAGTTTTCTGAAGAACTTGGCTTAATGGCTTTCAAAGCATCAGAAGGATGGCTCGGAAAGTTCAAGCAACGTTACCATATCAACTATGGTAAAATTAATGGAGAAGCACAAAGTGTTGATACGAATGTTACTCACGACTGGATTAATAGAGTGTGGCCAAAATTGAAAGAAAAGTATGCTCCAAGTGACATTTTTAATGCTGATGAAGCCGGAATTTTCTTTAAGTTGACCCCCGATAAAACTTCTGCTAATATGAATGGCACAGAAAAATGGAAGCTGGTGGTAATAGGCAAATCAAAAAATCCGCGGTGTCTTCAGAACTTTAAACAATTGCCAGTCACCTATAAAACTAATAAATCAGCCTGGATGACATGTCAACTTTTTGAAGAAGAATTGCGAAGGTGGGATGCAGAATTAAAATTAAAGGGACGAAAAATCTTGCTTCTTGTCGGCAACTGCCCTGCTCGCCCTCTTATATCTAACCTTCAAAACATAGAGTTGGCATTTTTTCCACCAAACACGACTAGTGTTTTACAACCAATGGATCAAAGCGTGATTAAGTCTCAAGGGTCACTACAGAAGGAAACTAATGATGGAGCTGGTCGAATCTGAGGGTAAAACGTCTATTAACATGCAGTAAATTTTGTATCCAAAGCCTGGGAAGAAGTGACAGCAACAACTATACAGCACTCTTTTCGTCATGCTGGACTTTGTACCAGTTCTGCGAGTGATGAAGTAGAAACGGGACCAGAGTTTGAAAGTGAAGATGACTTTCCATTAACTGGGTGGGTTCAACAGTTCAACATGCCATAAAATTTCACTGAAAATCTACAAACCTACATAGAAGTAGACGACAGCCTGGCTACAACAGCTTCACTTACAAATGAAGAAATTTTGTATCGGTGAGAAAAACTGAGGAACAACAACAAGGGGATGAAGAAGATGAGACGGATGATCCTGAGCCTCCACCAAGCATTAAACAAGCACTCAATCCAGTGAAATTATTAGAAAAATACTTTTTGTATAACCAAGTTGATCCTACAGTACCCCAAGATATGAATCAAATACATAAGAAAATACAATTAAAATACCGGAGCAGCAAAAAACGTCAGACGAAGAAGATAACAGACTATACGCAATAAGCATTGTTATTTGTATCAATATTAATGTTTGTTGTTTGTAAATTTTATACTTTATTAGTAAGTACATATGTATTATAATAGTAAAATAATATTGATTTTTCTTCTCTCCATTTAACGACAACTCTCAATAATGCCATAAAATGCGCAGTCCCTTAAGTGTCGCTATATAGAGTTTACACTGTATTTATAGCACAACCGAGTAGAGGCTAATCGCCCTACAGTTGTTACTTGTTGCTATTTGAACTTCCCTGCTTGCAGAATTATATTTTCTTGCCAATCTTCAAGTATTTTTTGGCCATCTTACATAAACAGAAATACTTCTTTGATTCATTGTTTTACTTCTTTTTCTCCATACTTACCATTTCAAGAGTTATTAGATCTCTTCCCACTGCCTTCCTAATTTAACTGGTCTTATTACTTCCTCTACTTCTTCAATATCAATTTTTTTTCTTTCCAGTCTTTGATTACTGTCCTATTCCTTCTTCTTTCCATTATTCTATTGCTATTGTCTTTGAATTTTTGTCCATAATTCAACTTGCCTGTTCGCCTTCAGGAAGCCTCTTTAGCTGGATTTCTCTTTGCCAGGTAATTTTGTTCTCTCATATTTCTAATATACCTGTTGCAAGCGTATTTTATACTTTTACTTTCTGATTTACATCCCACCTATATATATATATTGATTGCGGTTCATTGGCATACATTGCTTTTTTTGTAGTCCTAATATAATAGTAATCAGCGCTCCCAATAATCGAAATATAGCAAAAAGATAAAGAGTCAGGTCACCTTCGAAAAACAATAATTATCAGCCGCAGTTGTTTACTAATAATATCCAAGGTACTCTTTTGGCGCCGGCTACGCAGATTGTTTCAATTGTATACAAAAGGTTGATCTATGTATGGCGCCGCCGATCCGACAATGGCCAGAAGCAGCAGGAATGTTCGAGAATTAGGCGGACCAGATATATAAAAGGCGCGCATGGCGATTCCTTATAATAATATTATTATAAAGCTTTTATGCAATAAATAATTTAAAAAATGGGTGTGGTTAGCTTAGTCAGCGACCTGGGAGGCGTACATATTTTTTAAACTTGGTCCACCGCCCAAGAAGGTTGGCTGCAGCTGATTTAAACTAAAAACTGCACATTTGTGTGTGTGTTTTGATAGACTCGAACTTGTAAGTTCTTGATATTACAATTCAATTTGTATTTTTGTATATCTCTATACAGCACTACTTACGTTATTTCACTAAAATCTGTGATGTGAATGTTCAAACAATGCTCGACTTGATACGAAATAATTCAGTACTCACCTCAACTGTATCAGGGATGGCTTCAAACAGTTCTGCAAGCTTTGCAAAGCCATAATCAGACACCTTGCACTGACGACTGAAATGATGATGGTACGCCGGCACGAACTTGTTGAACAACATGGAGCAGTTAGCAGAGTGGCTCAGCAGCTCTACAACATCCAGTGCAAACTGCTTGGTTTTTTGAACTTGCTCGGTGGTCTGTTCCTTCTTAGGAATAGAAATAGTCACAACGTTATTGGTTCTACCGATTACCACCGTGTTTTCCGGCACCTCATCGAGGAGGTCATCTAAACTGCACAAACCGTACTCGACCGGATTGAATTGCTTATTATTCAGTGCTTTCTCGTAGGCTGTGGGAAAATCAGTCATGGTGACTTGGCCCGACTGGGATTTGATCACCCGCAAGAGGTCGGAGGTGAAACGCCGCATTTGAGCTGAGTGGGTTAGGGTGATTGTACGCTTCGCGCCGGATCCTATGACCTATAAACAATTTAAAAAAAAATTATAATCTTAAACAATTAACATTTATTTTATCAAAAAGTTTAAACATTATTAATTTTTCTTTTAATATATCTTCTAGATGTTTTTCAATGAAATAATTAAAACAACATCCAAGATATTTTTTAACATTTAATAAAATATGCGATTTCTAGTTCCTACTACCCATCTAAAATACTGAAGATATTTTTAATTTAATGTGAAAGTATGAAGCAAGAATCCACCACTCCTATGGAATTTTTGTCGACAGTAGAGTTCGGCGCAAGCTCTTCGGCGATTTCTCATTTTTGGCGGTTGGTGTCTCCAAATGTTAGCCAGCAGTTCCAAAACTTTTTGCTTTTTGCAGTAATAGCTCGGTGGCATTAGACGTGCCCAAGAACCGGACGTAACGGTGTATAGCTGCGATCCCACCGTGAAACGTTTAGAAAAATATGGTTTCCAAAAAAATTCTTTTCCCAAAAGCGATTTTTTCGTTACTCAATCGAATCGGCTCAAACTCGGGAAGCAGTTGGGGACGTGCCTGACCGCGACATGGCGATAGTGCGTTCAGATCTGCCCTTCCGTTCGCAAACGACGACCGTGGAAGCGAGCACGCGCACCCATCACGACTAATAACTCCGCCATGACTCGACCGATCGAGACGAATTTTTTTTTGCAGGGTAGCCGATGGTGGTTTTTAACAATTTCTTGCGTGATAAACAGCCCGGTGAAAACGTTTAGTGTCATACCTGGGCTGTCAAATTTGATCGTTTCTGGACACGCATCGCCGAGTTGTCGATTGCTCTACAATTTTGGTAACGGGTGTCAATGCTGAAAACGATCGTCTTCAGGGCGAAGAAATGCCGAATACCGAGGTCCAGAGACGGCGGCACTCAAAATTCGGAGACCCTTTTTGAGGCAGGAGGACGATAGCGGTACGTGTTCCGGGTTCGTTTGCGAAAACCGCATTCGGATATTTCGATTTGTGTGTGGCAACTCAGCCCGAAACCTTTCATATAGACTGTAGATGGATAAACATAATCTCAAAGAATACTTTTTTGCAGGGTCGCGATCGCATCCTTGACGGTTGGTTGCTATGGCAACGGGGTCGGTCTGCTTTTGCAGGTACGGCCGGGGACCTACGGGGGTACGACAAATGAAGACACTGGCCGAATCCGGCGAGCTCGTAAGGAAGGCCACCGTCCAAAACACGGAATTCTAATTTTGAAGTTTACACAATTACCGATGTTGCGGTCTTCGTCAAAGCGGCTCTAAAAAAAGGCCGGCTAATCATACTTGTGTGAAAGATAGATGGGTGGATTTGATTAAAACAAACCCGACGACAACATTTTTATTTACTGGCCGCCGGTGAATTTTAAGTCAACAATTAGGCGCAGCGTAGGGCAGACGTCTCCAACGTGGGACAGCTGTGCCATAAGACCACCCATATCCCAAGTGATCTGCTTTCCTCAATTATAAAAAATAACTGCAAACCCCTTCTTCCTTTCAGCCACCTTTTCTACCATCCCCATTTAAGCTCCATCCAAGCTCTTCCTTTTCTCACTTCTTCATGCTCTTATCCCTCTTTGTTCTTTCCTCCCTCATTTCATTTTTATCTTCTTCTCTCCCCTTCCTCTTCCTATTTGCAATCACTCACACGTATCTCTTTCTTTCTTTCAACTACTTTCCTACTTCATTTCCTATGTCTCGCTTCACCCTTTTCTTCCTCCTTTCCCTTTCCGCCCCGTTTTTCGTTCGTTTACCGTCTTTCTCCGCGCCCTTCGCCCCTCCACCACTCTAGCCGTTTCTGGGGAATGGTATAAAGGGTCCTCCCTTCATTACAATTCTTGTGTTGCGCGCAATTGGCATATAAATAGAATTAAACATATTTCTGGCTTTCTCCTGCTTATTTTATCGAAATTCTTATCAATTAAAAGTCAATATAATGTTCAAAGCAAAACAAATACCACGCTGAATATAACATTTGGCCTAAAAACGTCATGTATTTTTAAAATTATTTTTAAATTATAATTTTTTAGATCTTTATAAATGTTTGTGAATGTCAAAGGTGGTTGTTAATAAAAAGATATGGATCAGGTATATAATCTGAAAAAAAAAATACCTGCGAGGTATTAAAAAAACCTCATATATGTTTTCATTTTGACGAAAATATTCTCATCAAGAAGCAAAACTTTTCAAAAAATAGTTTTTAATTTATCCCTACTTTCAAACACATCTTACCTGAACAACATGTGAAATTGCCTCAAACAAATCCACCAATCGGGTAAACCCATAGTCGGCCACTCGGCACTGCCTTCCAAAATGGTGGTGATAGGCCGGGATGTAGCGGCTCATCAAAAGTTGACACCTCTCGGTAGTTTTCAAAATTTCTACAACTTCCCTGCACAGCATGTTGATGTTTGTCATCAGCGAGGGCGACACAGACTTAACCAGTGGATCTTCTGGCTCCTTAGCCTTATCCTTCATATCCTTCATCTTGAGAAACTTTACATTTTTGTTCTGGCCACTGCAGGATAGCTCAATGTTGGTAATGCAGGTCACCAAGTGCTCCAGGGGAACCCCAGTTGCATCAATGGGTAGAGGCTGACCAAATTCAATTCCATAACATACGGGGAAGCTGCAATTTTATTTTTTATTCGATTGAGTAATTCATTAAATTCTTTTAATTTAATTGAAAATAAATTAACTGGGTTTGGAAGTGGTAGTGGCAAAAAAAAAATAGATACCTTAATAAAGGAACGCATCCCATGTGAGAGAGTAGAAGTTGATTAACTTTGATCGCAAACAGTTTAAGTGACATTTTTATGTTGGGCAGGACCACTTCTTCAGCTTCACCCCAGCCGCAATTTTCCAGGCCATTAGGGCAATGGACTGTACAGTATAAGGCAAGGGACTGAAATTATTATATTAAAATAGTGTTATAAAAATTGCTAAAATAAAATATAATGTATGTGTATGTATTTTAAAAATATTTATATAAAATAGAAAGTTGGATAGAAGATTATTTAAATTTTATTAAGAAAAATTTATATCTAAAGCCAATGCTTTTCAAGCAAATTAAAACTAATTTGTACAAATCCAGATATCATACAACGTAATTGACACCTGTTTTTTTTGTGTTAACTATGGATACAAGCAGAAACCATAAAGGATGTTAGGAATGAGAAGACGGAGAAATAAGGCTCACAATAAAAAGGAGTGGAAATCTGTAGTGGAGCAGGCCAAGGCTTTGTAAAGAGCTGAAATGCCAAGGAAGCGGACATAAAATAAATAAAAAAAGCTTTTCAAGACTTGCTAAAAATACGAACTAGTAGGCAAAGCAAATAAAAAGGAGTGGAAAGCTGTAGTGGAGCAGGTTGAGACCCTGTAAAGGGCTAAAGCGCCAAGGAAGAAGAAGGATAGACACAAAATAAATAAAGAACGGTTTCGGAGACTAGATAAAAATACCGTCTAGTTGGTAAAGCAAATAAAAAGGAATGAAAATCGGTAGTGGAAAAGGTCAAGATTCTGTAAAGGACTGAAATACCAAGGAAGAAGGAAGATCGGCATATAATTAAGAAAAGGCTTTTGGAGACTAGATAAAAATAGGGACTCTGTAAGTAAAGCAAATGGAAACGAGTAGATATCTGTGGTGGAGCAGGCAAGGTTCGGTAAAAGACAAAAATGCCAAGGAAGAAGAAAAATTGACATAAAATTTAAAAAAAAGGCTTTCTAAGACTAAAAAAAAATTGGGATTAGTAGGTAATCTAACAGCATAGCTGTTTATAAGTTCCATAAATTGAACATACGGTAAAATAAAAAAAAATGAAATAAAATGTATACCACGTCAGGAAAATCATATCACACGACCAGGAAAGCAAAAATAACAATTATTTCTTTAAACTTACATTGTAGATGCACATGGGTGAAGAAATACTGGCTTCTGGTGTTAGAGAGATGGTACGCCCTCCATGCCCTTCAGCAATCTTGCAAACATCTTTGAGTTTATTCACCTCAGACAAAGATATGCTGCACTGGAAGCGCGATTCGGCCAGCTCAAAGAACTTGAAGAGCGGCATGCGATTTCCAGGCACCTCCTGAAAAATTACCTTGAATTAAGTCACATGTCATTGTTAAATTCAATACTGTACTATGATAAATTATGTTCAGAGTACGCTTAACGACAGGATCATCGTGGGTAAAAGGAGCTCTACCTGGTTATAAACAAGGAGCTCGACTAAACCGCCTCAGATCGGCCTAAGGTATTTTCATCATTTGAATTGAATTAACTTTGTGGGTATAGGTAGCATTGATGGTACTTATGTTAAATGTAAAATTAGGAAACTGTTTGTTTGAAATGACATAGAAATAAACATTGTAATTTCCGTTTTTATAATTATTTTTGTTAGAAAAACTGTGCTAATTTGAATAGCTTCAATGTCTTCAACAGGTTATAGACCCAAAAACCCCAAATCTATATTAAGGAATTATAAAAAAAATGGTAGTAAAGGTGCTAAAACTAGATGAAATAGAAATTCCAATTACTATTATAGTCAAGGGATTTTCTTGAATTGATAAGTAACAATTACGTACAAACAATGCTTACAAGAAAATAAAATAAAACTAATGTACAAGCAAATTAAGAATGAGGAAGAGCATTAAAAATTGAATAAAGTAGATGCACAGGCTAAAAAATATAGTAATATCTGTAGAAAAACAATTTTCACATTTAATGTGTTGCAATACATCCAAAGATGTGTGGAAAAAATTACATACTATTTATTAATCAAAATTTAAAAACAGTTTGGATATGGCAAGTACAAAAGTTGTATAGTTACGTACACGAAAGACCCTAATAATCATATTGCTGCATATATTTCAAAGGGCAATTCGTGGAATCAGTATACAAAAGCAGGAAGACAACAAAAATACTGTTAATATTACCAGCATATTTCAAACATATATTTAACA
This sequence comes from Limonius californicus, assembly GCA_014611495.1. Classification (NCBI taxonomy): domain Eukaryota; kingdom Metazoa; phylum Arthropoda; class Insecta; order Coleoptera; family Elateridae; genus Limonius; species Limonius californicus. The sequence goes on along the minus strand of JABXWE010005803.1, from coordinate 2,675 downwards.
TTCATTGGAAGCAGGTACATTAATATTTTAGCTGTTGCTATGGGAAAATGCAATAGCAAATACTTAATGAAAATTATATTAAACTTAATTTTAATAGGTGAATATGGTATTAGACGATAATGAATGTAAACTGATGAAACTTGAACATGCTGCAATTGATATTTGGCAGTCCAGATTTATCATCTAAAATTGAATGTATATAAGTCTAAAAATGACATGTTTTGAACACTAATTTCACTGTGATAGAATTCTTACAAATATGACATATGAAAAAATAATATTCAAAAATGTATCTGAGAATACACAGCAGTTTCTGGTATCGGAAGCAACTATTAGGCCCAAATTGCATAACACAATGTTATTTTACCATGTATAACTTTTAATAATTTTATTGTGTACAACCTTTATTATGTATAACCTATCTACATATTTTGTATAAGCTACTAGAAAATATATGTTTAATCGAATCAAGTTATTTTTTACTTAACTATAAATTAGCGAAATAGTATATTTTTGTAGCAATTACGGCGGTATTATATAGCACACGTACTTATTTGTTATTACCAATCTCTTTAAAACCACCTAAAACTTCCCTAAAAAATTATAGGTGTTCAAAAGTATCGCAATTTATGTTCAGCAGTAAGAATTCATAAGAGGGACAATGATCTTGCGCTACAAAAGAACCAGGACGTTCATTCATATGCTACACGAAGTAATGCAAATTTTAGACCAGAACGCGCTAACAAAACAACAACAAAAAATTCGATGTTTTATGAAGGAGTAAACACGTTTAATGAACTTCCTATTGAAATAAAAGAATCTAAGTCAATAAAACAATTTAAATCAAAATATGTAAAATTTTTGGAAGGAAAAAGATAGGAAAAAGGCAGGGTAGTTGGATGATGCCACCCGGTGCTCCTCAATTGTTAAATTTAAGTTTTAAAATGTGTTCTAAGTAGTGTGATTGCTTTATATATTGTTGTATGTCTCCCGCTTTTTGTTATGTGTTACAGTCCTCAATTGTGATATGAATGTTAAGTTAAAATGTTGTGTAAATATGTTTTTGATATGTATGTAAATATGTTTTTTTTTTATATTACCCAGTTATTCAATAATCATGTATGATTAAACGAAATAAACTACTACTAAAGATGCATGCCCACGCCGCAGCAGCTGCTCTGTTTTAACAACGTAGACCGGTTACCGTACCAGCACGTCATTCTTCCAGTTATAGTTAGAGTTCAGTGAGCAAACCAATACCATGAAATACCTGGGCTCTATATTTAATAGTGAAGGAAACACAGACAGTGATGTCAACAATAAAACAGAGGCAACGGCAAGATTATTTAGTGCGTTAAAATCTATATTCCTTAGCAAAAAAAAGTTAGTAAGAAGGTAAAGTTCAAGATATACAATACAATGTTTAAACCAGTCTTAACATACGGGAGTGAATCGTGGGTGCTCAGTAAGAAGTTAAAATCCAAATTGCAAATTGCAAAATGAAAATCCTAAGAAGAATTGGAGGAGTTTACTAGAATTGACAGGTTAAGAAACACCGAGATCAGGGAAAGATTTAATGTCAAACCACTAGAGGAAGAAATACAAAGCAAACAACTGAGCTGATGGGGCCACCTAATTCGAATGGAAGAAGGAAATTTAGTTAAAGAAGTATGAGAGGCCAGATCAGATGAGAAGGCAAAGCGAGGCATACCTAAGAAGAGTAGGGATACCGAAATAGCGGAAACGCTGAGTAGGAGAGGATGCTCATGGGATATCACGAAAGAAAAAGCCAGAGAAAGGAAGAAATTCTGGAAAAATGGAAATACTCCTGAACAAACTCTCCACACCAAGTGGACGTGGATAAGTAAGTATAAATATAAAGCAAGATTTGTGGTTACTGGCAGCAGCATGGTATTAATTATAAAAACACTTTCAGTTCTGTAGTTAAATTTTATTTTGCTAAAATGATTTTGGCAATAGAAATTGTAAACAAGCAGATCCTTGTGGTTTTGCAAGTCAGAAGTTTGTATGAAAGATGGTTTTGCACCTTCTGTGGGTGATGGATTAATAGCAGCTTCAGTTAAAAGTTAAACATAAACAACATTTAAGAGAGAAGTGAAAAGTTAGTATTATGGAAAATAATTACCTTGGTTTTGAATTATGTTATGAAAAAATGCTGGTTTCATTTTTCTTTAGTAGTTTGAATATATTAAATGAGTTTTAGAAAAATTTGGATAGCTTAATGCAAATTCAACTGCTGGCTCTGTGTGCCAAATCCAATGTTTAAAGTCTAAAGCAGTTTCACGGGCAGAGACAGTTGGGCTACCTCACTGACAAGCAGTTAGATATTAGACACAGACTTAGACCGTACTAGCTATAGCAGTTAGCAAAAATGAGTAATTTTTGGACAAACCATTGAACGTCCATTGAAATACTTTTAAAAAGCCTACAGGCAATGTATAATTAAGTTCAACATGATAATAAACCTAGCTTAAATGTTTTAATACGGCAGATTATGTAGACAACACATACAGGGTGAGTTTTTTCCGATGTTTAGTATGGGGATCTCGGAAACTAGCGGAGATAGAGAGACGGTTAAATGGGGAAAGAATTGTAGTTTTACGAGCTCAATTTAATGAGCTTTTTGTTTTTTGGAAAAGATGCATGGCTAACTA